>CAKNXH010058239.1:84845-111168 GCA_932178445.1 Andricus quercusramuli | reverse complement strand
AAGCAAATACAATTGCTAACGAGAAGCAAAGTGCTCGTGAAATGAGCACCATATAATTATAAATGCAAACAAATGGAAACACTCGAGATCGAATTCACAGCTATTTATCAAGTAGTTAAATTAAAAAGTAAATACTTCAATTTTCAACCAAAAAGTTGAAATCTCAACCAAGAAATATTTTTCATTGAAGACAGAAAAGAATTTCCATAAAATTGTTGAGTTTTTCACCAAACTACGTAGATGACATTGTTACCGAATGAGATGAATTAATAATATATAATATATATAATATTATATTTTGATAGTTATACATATTTAGCAATACTTAAGCAGATCGAATGATTTTCACATTTAAACAACACATTGATATAGCAAGTTATATAGCAATATAAGTATTATCTGATCGTTTTTTGTAGAATTTTGTGAGGTTTCGCAATTTTGAGTTCCTAATAACCTTCAATAATACCTTGATTATTCTTTGTTATGTTTATCACGAAAATTTTCAAAATTCAATTTCTTTATATTGATATACTTCCTTTATAATAAGAACTAAACCACGCGTGTACAGTAAAAATATCAACTTATTTTACTTTTTATAAGTATCAATATTTGTTCTGACGAGATCAAAGTTTTCTAAAATGAATAAGATTTAAAAGAAATTGTTAAAGAAATTTATTTATTTTTCAATTTCTCTAATAGACAGCTCACTAATAAATTTAAAAAGCAATAATTGGCTTTTTAATGTTTTTTAACCCTTATTCATTTTGGAAACTTTTTTTCTCCTCAAAAAAATAATTATAATCTGTAACCAATTTAGAAAGTTTATATTTTACTATAGAAATGACAAACATCTTTTTTTCTAAATTCTCAAATAAATGATTTCCGAAATTATGCAGAAGTCTGTTAGTTTTGAAAACTTGTTTCAGAGTCTTGTTATTAACAGTAAAAGAAATATATGGACGAAACTGGAAACAAGCAATTTTAGAAAAATTCGTAAAAACATCAAAATGAACGTTGAAGGCGGTTTTAGAAGTGCTTGAAGCCCTCAAATTTAAATTCCACAATAAATTGTACATGAAAATATTGATTTTTAAATAATTTGTTCAAATCTAAGCCAAATAAATTTGAATACACAACCCACCCTTCAACCACCTTCAACGGGCTTTCACGGTAAACAACGAGACCAATACGCACTCTCTCGGCGCATGCAAACGCTATATGTAGTGTCCGTGCTATAGTTTTGACACAGTCACCTCTTCGAGCAGTACGTAGAGCTCAACTGATTTCGCTGATTTCGAACTCAGTGAATTCAGTGTTCCACTGAATTCAGTCTTGAATTCAGTTATGACAAAATGATTTCATATGATTTCCCAGTGATCTCCAGTGATCTCCAAGCTTAAATAATATTAGAGGATTCTGTTCATATTAAAAGTCGTAGTCGCTGACTTCATCGAGTTCATACTGATATCGAAGATTTTAATAAAGTTAGAAGAGCATTAGTACCCTTGATTTCCCAGTGAATAGCCCCTCGAATGCGGCACTTCTTATACAACATTAAATTCCTGGATCCGTTTGATTACGAAAGATAAAATTTTTTGTATGTAATGCTTTTTAATGCGAGACTTCACAATCGTTTTAATGCTTTCTAATGCGACCGAATGAGAGACAATTCCAGAGCGAAATGAAAACTTTTTAAATCGAGAGTTCACATTACTTTGAATCCTTTTGAAAGCGAAAGAATGTGATTGATTTTTTGAGTGAGGTAAAAACTTTTCAGTGCGAAAGTTCGCATATTTTTAAATACTTTTGAATGCGATAGAATGAGACGAAAGTTTTTTTGATTGAAAACTTTTTAATGCGAGAGTTCGTACTGGTTTGAATACTTTTAAATACACATTGTTAAAAATCTTCGGAATTCTCCAACACTTCTACAATACAAGCGTAAGGAAAAATTGCGAACATGGTATTGGAATGCCGAAATTGCAGTACATGTATTGTAGCGTTTATAAGTCGAAAATTGTGCGCATGCGCCTCATCCGACCCATGTATCGCTGCATGATCCGTTGCATTTGAAACCTACAACATTATGTATTGTAGCGTTACCCTACATTTCGGAAATAAACTTCCAATACATTTAGTGGAAGTTTTATGCGGGAATTTTTAACAGTGCGAATTAATGGTGGAAACGTTTCGGTTGAGTAAAAACTTTTTAATACGAAAGTTCGCATAAGTTTTCATGATTTTAAATGCGATCGAATGAGAAGAATGTTGTGCGTGAATTGAAAACTTTTTAATGCGAAATGTCGCATTGGTATAAATTTGGCAAATTCCAAAAGTTTTTGGGATAATTTTAAATGCGTAACCGCAGATTAAAATTTTATTCAATATTTTATAAAGTGTTTATTTATTTATTAATATTTATATATTTATTTTACATTATTTTAAAAAAGTTTTACAATAAACAGGAATCGCTTGATTTTTTTATAATTTCTTAATATTTAGATCTCGCATTCGGCGTCTGGAAGTTTAATGCGAACCAATACTTTGTAATGCGAATCATCGACACTGCCGTTTCGCATTCAGCGTGATGAAGTGCAGTGCGAACCAGTACGAACCAATACTTTTAAAATCTTTTTTTCGGAACAGAAAACAGAATTTAATCGTATTCAAAATGTCAATAAATTTTAATACTTTTCAATACGACGTCTTTTTCAGGGAGGCGATGAATGGAGACTGGGTGTTTGGAATGCTGGAGGAGTGAATGATCTTAAGGTATGAGAACTACGAGAAACTATGCACGTAAGGAAACTAGATATTTTATGTGTACTTCAGACGAAGAAAATGGGTTGCGACAGTAGAAACATAGAAAATGGGGTGTTGGAAGGCGGTTTTGAAATATGGTCAGGAGTGGGTAGTGAATCACATGGTAGTCAAGGGGTCGGTTTAATTATGGGTGAAAAAGCAAGACAGCATCTCAAAGATCATGATTTTGTAATTCCCAGATTGCTATGGGCGAGAATGAAGGTAGGAATGCACTGAAAAAAAAGATCAGTTGGGACAACTAATAAAATTGTTGGGATAACTATTTTAGTTAGTAAATAATGGTACTGCTATTCAGTTAGTTGTGAGAACTATTTTTGTTAGTTGAGGCACGAGTAGTTGCCGTTACTACTTAATTTGGTAGACTAACTATTTCAGTTTGTCGAAACGACTGTCTGTAGGTAGTTGAACTTACTAATATATAGTTTGTCATGTCTACTAACAAACTTGTAGGTATATCTATTTTCTTTTCGTTACAGGGAGTAATTCAAATATCTCTCACCAGACTATCGAAATCTGAATTAAAAAGATCACAGTCGGCACGCGGGCATCTTTTTTTGGAACATCTTAGGGACGCTGATGTCAGTTCAGCCGATAAGACGTTCTAAAAAAATATCTCCCTATGCCCACTGAGATCTTTATGATTGCAGATGCACTGTGTAGGTTAGGATTTCCAGTAATAAAACTTAAAACTCGTTTGATTTTTCAATTTCTTATACATGCCTTAAAATGCTTCGATATAATCCCCGAATCCTAAACTTTACAACACTTCTGATACTTCCATCAATAAATGATTAACGAGATATCAAGTGAGCAACGAGTTATGACGGCCATGCTTAAACGTTCTCCCTCGTTTTACCTCATATATGTTGGTACCTGTGTCGCATTCTCAACCGTACCAACCAAGGTAGCAAATAAAATAGTTATGCCACCTACTTTAATTTGTCAGAGTAATCAATTAATAGTACAGATGACTAATTCATTAGCAACTCTGACTACTAAAACGTTACTAATGTAAACTAGTCCCACAGTGGGAGTCTGTAACCCATACGTGGCGCGTCCCCGGGTGGCGGATAGGGGAATGCTCGCTGGAAACAGAGGGTAGGGCTGAAATAAAATAGGCCCCGCGGACCAAACAGACTGGGTGAAGGACACACCGAGAAAAAACCACGACCGCTTCCTGTTGCTGCCGTGTAACGAGGGTTTCTGCTGAATACGGTTACACTACTCAATAAGCAGTCGCAGGCAAGGGTCCAGGGATGATCCCGAAGGAAAAACCTCCAAGCCAAGGCGTTAATCCACCGTGCCGAAGGCTGCATGACACCAGGGGTGCGGTGTCTCGAACGGTGTCTCTAGGATACCAGGTCGCCTTCTAGAGTATACAGACTTTACCCCCGCATGCGGGGCTCTGCGGGGGTGGACCTTTATTTCCCTAGCTACTCGTGGGAATTTAAATCGATGATGTACAAAATTTGAATCGAAGTGGATCTGAGGAGTCTGAGGGAGAGTCTGATGAAGTGTGGGAACTCGACATCACTCAGGGGGCTTATGTGGACGCGGTGAAAGGGATGAAGGAGAATAAACAAATTTTTGCCGAGCTATCTGGTGTACTGTGCAAGATGCAGGAATTTAGCGATACCAGGCAAAATATGTTTAATCCTATTAAGAACGGACTGGAGGAGGAAATTGACCTAATGAACGAGCTGGCACGCAAATTGCGCTAAGCCGAAGAATCTTACAGTCAGGCGATAGAGGATTTTGGAGCGAAAGCTGCTGCGAAACAAAAGGAAAAAGCGGTTGCTAAAAAGATAAATAAAGCGGTGAAAGAAACCAGTCAAACGGGAACCCAGACAGAAGAAGCAATGGAAACTTCCGCTCGGAAGCGCGAACGGGAGGCCACCCTGAGCCCCATCGAGGCAGGATCTTCTAAACCGAAGAAAAAGAAGCCAAGGAGACACGCTGCAACAGCAGCGTCCTCGACCCCGAAGAAGACAGACGGAGAGGACAGGCCTGACATTAACATCAGGGAGCAGGCGAGGAAAAAGGTGCGGACGCGAGCTCGACCCGAGGCGGTTCTTATCAAACCGGCCGAGGGTCTAAGCTATGCCGAGGTCCTCAAGGACCTCAAACAGAAGGTAAAACCGGACACCCTTGGTGTAAAAATCAAGGGTGTCAGGCATACCAGAAATGGAGAGGTCCTTGTGGAGCTTGGACCTGCAGCAGAGGGCAGGGCCGAATTTTCGGCTGCATTTAGGAAGGCTGTTGGGTTGGGGGGTACTGTGCGGGAGCTCGTACCCCGTACCGAGATCGAGGTCCTGGACCTCGAACCCCGTACCGAGATCGAGGTCCTGGACCTCGATCCAACAACTGAGGCCGGTGAAGTCGAAGCGGCCGTTAGAAGCCATTTCGGAAGTCGGGGTGCTGGAGAAGTGAAGGTCAGCCTCACGAGAAAACCCTTCAGGGGCAACCTGAAGGCTTTCGTGGAGCTGGCCGAAGAACTGGCCGCGAGGTTGGTATGCACAGGACATCTTAAGGTGGGGTGGGTGTCCTGTTGTGTGCATAAAAAGGCGGAAAGGGTTCGGTGCTACCGCTGCCTGGGCTTCGGCCATATGACAGCGGGTTGCAATGGCCCAGACCGCTCGAGGTTATGTTGGAGATGTGGCAAAGAGGGCCGTAGGGCTGCGGCGTGCGAAAGTTCGCCGCAGTGCTACCTCTGCGCCACAAACGAAGATAAGCCCCGGACAGACCATAGTCCCGGGACAATGAGGTGCAGGGCGTTCCGAGAGGCAGCCTTGTCGAGGAAGCCTCAAGGACGCGCTACCTAGACGAACAATACCCAACCAGGATGCCGAAGGCCGACGAGCCCGTTGTGCGGTACCACCACACTACTGAGGACAATGCGTGCATCCTGGTTGGATGATGATCGGAAGAATGCCAAGCTGGCGCTCAAAAGTGGAAGTCGATGTACGACTTAGTGGCCTTACCCCCATGTCCTTGAAGTAATGCGAAAGCGCTGCCGAGGACTTGGGTTGGCGAGAAGAGGAGGTGAGTTTAGTGCGTATTACCGTTTTTAGGTCGAGTCCCACACTCAGTGCGTAAATGCATTCTCACCTCCTCTACAAAAAAAAAAATGTAAACTAGTCACGAGCACTACAAACGGCTTCCTAAACCGACTGCTTGATTAGTTGGCGTTTCTAACTGAACAGTTGTAAGAACCAATGAGTGCTTTACTAATAAAAAGGTAGTAGCCCCAACTATCCATTTTTCTCAGTGTGAGAAGATTAGTTATCATAGCGTGCTACGCCCCAGTTGACAGCGATCCGAGAGAAGTCAAAGACGCTTTCTGGGACACTTTAAATGATACAATAAGTACTTTCGATCAAGGTGGAAGAATAATTCTGCTAAGAGATATGAACCGATGGGTCGGCGTCCAACGTCAGAATACAGATACAGAAAGGGTGCTACGTAAGTTTGGGGATAAAAAAAATAGTATGCTTATGCTTAGAAAAGGGCCTATTTATTACAAATACTTGGTTTCGACATAAAATGATCCACACTTACACCTGGTGTAATGGAAATAACCCGGTATAATTATTGGCTTCGTTATTGCGAATCAAGATTGAAAATTTACAGAAACCGGAAGTATGAATAGATTTTCAGAATAACATAAACGAACGCATAGATGAGGCAACTTGGGAGGCGCTTAAAGGCAATAAAGGTATAGATAGCGCTTGGACTATGTTACCGGATATTATTGTTAAAACTGCGACTGAAGTATGTGGTACGGTGGCTGTACGAAAAAAATCTGATGATGTGTGGTGGAATGATGAAATTGAGGTAGCTCAATAAGAAAAGAGAGAGCGTACAAGAGAACGTTGAAAATCACAGGTCTTAGCGATAAGGAGAGAAATAGACTTGAAAATGATTACAGACACAGGATGAGGAAAGTTAAACGACCAGTCAAGAAAAGTATAGATAAAATCAGAACAGAAGAAAAGAAAATACAAAAATACTTCGAAGGAAACATGAAACTATCATTTAAAGAGATGAAGGAAAGTAAAAGTACAGAGTTTGCCAGCATGTGAAACAGCAAAGGTGAAATGCTATATAATACAGACGGGACAGTAGACGCTCTGAAAGACTTTTTTGAAAAATAATTAGGAGGTGAAGATAGAGGGCAACAGAACTGCAACATAAAGCATAATGCATTAGAAAACCCAATTGAAAAAGTCTGTGTCACTGAGGTTAGAGATATAATTGAGAATCTAAAAAACGGTGAGGCTGCTGGTATGGACAGTATTAGCCACGGAACGCTTAAAATACGGTGGCGAGTACATACCTCACAAGTCGGGCGAATTGATAAATTTATGTCTCGAGACGGAAGAAGTCCCAGATGATTGAAGAAAAGCGACTATCGTACCAATATACAAAAGGAAGGGAGATAAAAGCAACTGCAATAATTATAGAGGTATCAGCTTATTAAGTACCGTGAGTAAAATATACTCAAAAATACTTATTCTTAGGGTAATGAAAATTACAGAAGAAAAGATATGGAAAGTCCAAAGTGGATTTATGCCAGGAATATCATGTACGGATCAAATATTTAGTTGAAAACAGATCACAGAAAAAGCTTGAGATTAGGAAAGAAAGTTTTCTTTGCATCTGTTGACCTAGAAAAAGCATTTGACAAGGTAAATATAAGTGAACTTTGGGAAGTCCTTAAAGAGTACGGAGTCAATGGATGGCTCCCTGCAAGCAATAAAAACAATATATATAGGTAGTAAAGCGAGTGTAAGGGTGAATGGGAAACTGAGTGACTGGTTGGATATTATTGGATATCATTCCTATTTATCATATTTGAAGGGTCGGAGAACAAAAGGGCCTAAACCCGTTTTTCCAACTTTTTCAGGAAGCCAGAAAAACAGTAGTATTTTGCGAGATTGCCGAAAAAAAATATATTTGATATATGTGATCGATAATCTCCACTCTTTAACGTTGTTTTTCCAAATTTCATGCGAATCGGTCAAACAGTTTTCAATTTGTGAGACACCAAAATTAAGCACGGGCCTACACCAGGGGAGTACATGCGAACAAAAGGGCCTAACCCCGACCAGCAAGCATTTGCTCGGCTTAGTGCCACCTGGTCTGCGGTGCTATTCTATGAATAAATAATTATTTATTGTCTAGTACATTTGTCTCAACCTGATCTATTATATTGAGTGATACTTTATTTTCGTTACATTATTATTAATTTTGCTATCGTTTACTGTTATTGCTGTTGAAAATGATCATGATTTTTGTGATTAAGGTTCAGATATTAGGTAAGCAATGAATTTGCGCTATTTTTATATTGATAAACATAATCTAATTGGACAGGAGGATTTTTCCCACGTAAGAGTTCTCCCTTTGTCGTCACGTACTCCAAGCCCTGACGCCGCATATCGCGACTCTCGGCTTGCTTCCGCGGCATACTTCACCAATTTTTCACCTAGAAAAAATATCAAAATGACCGTGATAATTTACTCAACAAACGCCCGTTCAAAATTTTTCGAAGTTCTATCGCTAAAAAAAATGAGAAACAAACAGCCAAACATTTTTTACTGACCTTGCTCTCCTTTTCGATCAACACGTGCAACATATGATGTAAAGCAATAATATTGACTACGATTAGTTTCCCTAAAGCCTTTGATATAACCTAATCACGCTACATGGCATCACATGCCTATGAAGTGGCAATATACCTAGACGAACCGAATGAAAAAATCGTTTTTATATAAGGCGCAATGTGGGGTTAGGCCCTTTTGTTCGCTCGGTACCTCTTGGGTTAGGACGTTGACTGACTATGATGAATTGAAAAAAAAAATGAAAAAAAATGTTATAATGTTTTAGGTTTACACCTTCGAAACGGCGTTTGGTTGAAGAGTCCAAAAATTTGTAAAAGTGCATTTCAAAAAATTTGTGGGATAGGTCCTTTTGTTCCCCGACCCTTCATTTATGGATGAGTGAATGGCCCTTTTCGACGAAGAAGGTGTTGATCTCGAAACAGTGAGGGTACGTGGGTTAGCTTCCGCAGGTGACAAGATTGTTATGGCAGAATCAATCGAGGACTTGCAAAGAATGTTGAATAAACTTAATACAAGCATGAAGAAAGTTGGCCTCAAAATTAAAGTGAATGGAACAAAAATAATGGTGTTTGAAGGAAAAAGTGAGAAAACAATGTGCAGCATTGTCCTCAATGATGAGAGATTAGAAAAAGTTGACAAGTACGTATATCTGGGTAGCCTATTCACTAGCGACGGAAAAATAGATTGGGAATTGGATAGGCGCATAAACGATGGTAAGAAGGTTATTGGTAGAGCAGGGTCCATTCTCATAAATAAGAACATAGCAACAAAAGTAAAAATGGCCATACATAATTCTATATTTGTACCAACTGTACTAAATGGCGAGACAGAAGATACACTAGTTGACATATGGGAAAGAAATCAGTTAAAATGGTTCGGACATGTTGAAAGAATGAAAGATGAACGACTGACCCAACAAGTGTATAAAGGTAAAGTAAATGGCAGAATGCCCAGAGGTAGAACGCCGAAAGAATGGTTAGAATCTGTGAATGAGACGTTAATATTAAGAGACATAAGAAGCCATAGAAACTCAAGAGCTTGCATGAAAAATGCATGGACGTAAACGAAGCTAGAGTAGCATGCCAGGACAGAAAAGTGTGGCGACAGATAGTTTGGAAACAGGGTGAAAATGGAGTCAATGACGCCTGAAACAAAGACCTTGATCGTCAGAGAGATTGATCAGCAACCTGGGTCGGAGCAGTGTTGCGGAACGAACGTGTCATTTAAATAAATAACACGAGAATTCCAGATCAATCTAAAAAATCCATACCCCCTACCTCACATTACTCCTTTCCTCACCGAGCAAATCACACCTACCCCGAAAGGGAAATGGCATTTGTTTGATCAATAATAAAACAATTAAATGTTGAGTTATAGTTCGGTTTGGACTCTCATGAAAGATAAAAAAAAAAGGATTATTATCTTTTTCTTATTGGATTCAACGACAAAAAATAACAAAAGGATTAGTTTTTTGTCGTGGATTGAAATTAAAGTTTCCTTTAGTTTATTTCAATCATAAATTTCACAGA
This sequence comes from Andricus quercusramuli, assembly GCA_932178445.1. Classification (NCBI taxonomy): domain Eukaryota; kingdom Metazoa; phylum Arthropoda; class Insecta; order Hymenoptera; family Cynipidae; genus Andricus; species Andricus quercusramuli. The sequence continues at coordinate 101,195 of CAKNXH010058239.1, read as the reverse complement.
GATTGATAGACAAAAAAATTGAGAAGACCTGTTGATGCGGAGATGTTTCACATAAAGAGAAAGGGAAATAATGCAATTGATTAAAAAATAGATCTTTCAAAATATTATAAAGCATTCGATAGTTTTATTTAATTTTTATAAAAAAGAGTAATATCTCGGAAATTGTGTGGAATCTTATTTTAACAATTGAAACTATGCATAAAAGTTTTCAAAAATATTAAAGATCAACACGTGTACCAACAAAATTTAAGAAGTATCCTCATAAGTAATTTCAAATTTATATTACTAATTAATATTAGTATACGATAAAAATATTTCCTAGTAGTTTCCTATTAGAAACTTCACTGATCAGGAAGTATAAACTCACTTCGAAACATGTTGGTTCCCAGTAGTATTTCATTTTCAGTAGATTTTTTTTCAAGTTTATATTCATAAATTTTCCTTCTAAACTCAAACTCTATACATCTTCGTTAGTTAGGTTGCACATTAAGAATATTATATTTAGGTAAAATTGCCTCCTTTTATTGCGGAAGCGTAGCTTATACTAAAAGGTAAGTTCACAATATCATGAGAATATGATATATTGTAAAGTAATTTGTCAATTATTAAAACCTTGATTATAAAAACTTCCGTATAGAGAAATATTTTTCACTTTTTCACATACATTGTTCACGTTAAGAATCTCATATTTAGATAAACTTGCTTGCTTTTATTGAAAAACCGCAGGTTCTACTAAAAATCAAGTCAAGAATATTATAAAAATATGGCATTTTATATAAATTTGTAAATTATTAAAACCTTCATTATAAAAACTTCCGTATAGAGAAACAGTTTTCATTTAATATTTACATGAAAAATTATTTCGAAAATTATTGTCAATAATTCTTTTAATAGTACTACATTGAAGTGTCATGTTAAATTTTAAACAAGTTTAGAAATTTATTGACTTTGAAGGCACATTTGTAGCACTTCAGAAGTACCTTCGATAATCACACATTGTAAGAACACCACCAGAGCGCAGATCAGTACGACAGTTTTGGAAACCATTTCAGTTTTTTAATTAAACAACTGATGTTTAAGACGAACCGCTTGTAACTAAAGGATTGTTCGTTTATTGAGTATATATGTATATATGGATTTGCCGAAATCAGGTCAATGAGAACCATATCTTGGCCTATCTTAGTATGACAAAGGCATTTTCTCTTCGTCATGATTTGATATTTTAAAATGTAGTATGTAGCGTGTGATAAAAAATATAATGAATTTTTTCGTCTTTTGTCCAAAGGAAAAAACAAAGGAACCCGCGCTGAATGTATGAAAAAAGCCTTATTTCGTTTAATTGGATCCGGAAAATTTTCGGTGAATTTTTATATTACCAAAAATTTCCAGAAATGCAAGGTATCCAAAGCTTTTTGGAAAAAATCCGAAAATTTCCGGAAAATTTTCGGAAATTTATGAAAAGTTGCTAAATCATCGGAAATTTCAGGTCTCCAAAGCTTTTTGGAAAGATTCCAAAAATTTATGGAAAATTGCTACATTTCCGGTAATTTATGGAATATTGCTAAATTGCCGGAAATTTCAGGTAACCAAAGCTTTCTGGGAAAAATTAAGAAATTTCCGGAAATTAATTGAAAATTGCAAAATTGCCAAAATGTCCGGAAATTTATGGAAAATTGATAAATTTCCGGAAATTTCAGGTATCCAAAAATGTCTAAAATTTTCTGTAATTTATCGGTAATTGATGGTAATTTATGAGTCATTGCTGGTAACTTATCACTTCGAGTTTGTCCAATCACTATTCACTACACACAATCAGTCTCTCAAGTGTCAAATCATAATGAAGTGAGGTTATTATTCTGGCAGCCCTGGAAAGTAAATCGGAATCGAAATGCGTAAGCGCAACAGCAAGAAAAAGTAATCTGGCTGGAACTGTGCAAGCGCAACAGATACAAAAAGTTTTCTTGCCCAAAGAGCGCAAGCGCAGCAGCTACAAAAAGACTTTTTATAACTGCTTTTTACCACTGCTTTCGAATTGGTCACTTCCCGCACGCAATACATACCTCGAAAAGCGAACATTTCGTGCGTGCGTTACAATAATCACTTTTTCATCATACCTCAATCGATATGATGAAAAATTGTATGCATGACTCGGGCCGAGGCAACGATTTCTCTCGTGTGATATTAGCCCTCGCTTTGCTCGGGCAGCTAACTTCACTCTCGTGAAATCGTTGCCTTTCAACCTTCGTCACGCAATATACTATTTCGCTTCTGTTCGGAGACCAAATATCACTGTAATTTTAACAGAATCTGGTTTATGGTTTTCTTTGGCCGTAATATCACGGAACGTTCCGGGAACGTTCCCGGGGCGTGTAAAATGTCCGCCGCTTGGGAACGTTCTGAGAACGTTCCAAACATAAATTAACGTTATTGTTATTATTATCAACAAATAACACGTAAACCGTAAGTGATAGGTCAAAATCGATATTAATTTATGACACGGATATCATATCATAGTGTAGTATATGCGGTACTCAAAACTCAAAAATGACATCCATTCTTGCCTATCCCTTACGGTTTAGGAGATAATTGTTGTTAAAAATAACAATAATGGGAGGTTCCCCTCAGGTCCCAGTGAAACGTTCCTGGAACGTTCCCAAAAGGGGCGGACATTTTACACGTTCCGGGAACGTTCCGAAGGTGCCAGCGGAACTTTCCCGGAACGTTCTCTGCTATTAGGGGTGGGGAGGGGGGGGGGGTAGATATTTTCAGAATATAAGGAATGCTGCAGAAGCTACACAATTAAGGTATTCTGAACGAATTGATTTAAAGCGCAATACCACTCTATATGTATTCAGTACTATAAAAATATTGAGACAGGTTTGCTTTAAACTGATATTAGTAATCACCTGAAGGATGAAGCTTATATCCGTAAGAGTCAGAGGTTATGATAACCGTATATTTATTGTCGCATATCAAATTCCTTCTTCGTGAACTTCAGAAGTGATTTCGAGAGAGAAATAAGAAAGAAGTTACATTTCTGAGCGATCGCTTTCGTGCACTTCTTCCTAAAAAAAGCCATTTGAGCTCGGTTTCTTTGATTCACTTCATGTTTCCTGTATAATTTCTATTCTAACATTAATGCATTTATTTTATGCAACCTTTTCCACCGACGCTTGCCAGAGTATTCAAAAAATTATTTATTAATATTTATGATAGGAATCAACGCTATAAAGGACCGACACTTGAAAGAAAAATTAATCATTTTTCATACATGCGCACTCAAAAGTGACTAAAATAAAAATGTCTATTTGATCAGAGCTCGAGCCATCTGGAAAAAATTGGATAAGGACTCACATCAAGACGTCGGTTCTGGGTCAAGTTTAATTATTTTTCACACCACTACCCGAAAATTCAAAAAATATAGGAGTTCTAAAAATGATAATAGATTTTTTTTAGCATACCCTGGCGGACCGTCCGAACGCAAATATTACGCTACAGCGTAACGGTAAAGTAATGGTAAAGTAATGGTAAAGTAATATGGCATTATAATTGATAAAAGAAACAAAATTAATATGTAAACTGTTGCAATTATAATAAAGCGTTAAAATTTTCGTTAAATGGTCATGCCGTCATTGCAACAACTTGCTTTCTCATCGTTAAAAAATAAAAAAACAAAGTGGCTGTCATTCAAGTCAGGTCCCTACAGACTGGCAACCCACTTGAAGCCCCGTTAACGGGTTGCCAATATGCAGGGGCCAGACTGCAATGACAATCACTATGTTTTTTTATTTTTTAACGCTGCAAAAGCAACTTGTTGCAATTACGGCATGGTCATTTAACGTAAATTTCAACGTTTTATTATAATTGCAACAGTTTAAATATTAATTTTGTTTCTTTTATCAATTATAATGTCATATTACTTTACCATTACTTTGCCATTACTTTACCGTTACGCTGTAGCGTAATGTTTGCGTTCGGCCGGTCCGCCAGGGTATGGAAACTTTCTTTGGTTCAGCATGTACTTGTTATAAGTGCAGGGATAATAAATGTTCAGAATTTAAATTACAATTACCAGCACTAGTATCAATCCACTTGGTATTGCTTGTTTTACTCCTAATATTACTATTACTCCTAGTATTGATGTATTATTATCATTGGCAGTTTCCTCAAACTTAATTTTTAGCCCGTGTATTACATTTGACATGTTTTCTCCTACAAGGATAAATTATTCGATGTAATATTTCAACCACATAAACTCAATGGCATAATACAAAAAAAGCTTGTCTTCTTTTTCTGAAAAATGGTCTTGTTTTTTTCTTTTAATTAATCGAAAATGTGCTTCATTTATGCGCCTGGAAATGACTAATCCGCCACCGGGAAAGTATCCGCGGTGAACCGAAAACAGGCGCTCTGAATTTAAACAGCACAGCAGGATGTTATAGCGTGAAATTTTTCGACGATATTTGAACCCAGAGGGTCGTTCGTAACTCATCCGACCTTTCTATTATTAGAGTGATACACGATTCGAGCCGGTTGAACAAAATTGATAATTAACAAAATATTCAGAAATTGAATTTTAATCTTGTGCATTAGGTTCATGACATAATAACAAGACGATTAAAAAAAGATAGAAAAAAATCAGTTCACCCGTTCAATTTCTGTTGGGAGTTTTGGTAAGTCTGCATTTTATTTGAGATTACCTTCAATATTGAGAATATTGACCGATTTTCCTAATGCTTTTTTTAATTTTTTTTTTTTTTTTAATTTTTCCGTGTAGAAAAATATCATGACAGTCTGAAGTCGGGCCCGCGCTAGGCCTGGCGATCTGAAGTCCGTCAGGCTACGACGTTCCCCGTGTAGAAAAATATCATGACGGTCTGAGGTCGGGCCCGCGCCAGGCCTGGCGATTTGAAGTCCGTCAGGCCACGACGGTCAAGCCTGGCGCAAGCCGGCCGCGTGGCACGCGCCAGACCAGACGGTCGAGGTTACGAGGAACGGAATACTTTTTTTTGAAAATGTTTCTTTTTCTTTACGCATCGTTTCAGGCATCTTTTCAAATTTTTAAACCACAAAAAAAAATTTCTTCATCGACACTTAGAAAATTTTTAGTCATACCCTGCAGGCCCGCGGCAGGCCCCTAGTGGAAAAATCTTGTGGCAGTCTGATGTCTGATCTGGCCCAGATCTGGCGTCATCTAGACCGTATAATCGTGACAGTCTAGTTCTGCCCAGATCTGAGACTGGTCAGTAATCCATAACACACAAATTTCTAAATGTCAATCAGCCAAATTTTTTTTAACATTTTCGAAAAATTGCCAGGATGTATAAAATTATACAAAATGAGAAATTAACACTAGTAGAAATATATATTTTTTCTTATTGTCTTGACAGTCTAGTCTGGTCCAGGTCTGGGACCGGTCCGCAATCCATACCATACAAATTTCTAAGTCTCAATCAGCCTAATTTTTCAAAAAAATTTCCGAAAAATGGCCAGGATGTCTAAAATTATACAAAATGAGAAATAAACACTATTAAAAATAAATTTTTTTTTCTTATTGTCTTGACAGTCTAGTCTGGACCAGATCTGGGACTGGTCCGCAATCCATACCATAAAAATTTCTAAGTGTCAGTCACTCAATTTTTAAAAACATTTTCGAAGAATTGCCAGGATGTCTAAAATTATACAGAATAAGAAATAAACACTGTTCAAAATCACTTTTTTTTCTTATTGTCTTGACAGTCTAGTCTGGCCCAGATCTGGGACTTGTCCGCAATCCATACCGTAAAAATTTCTAAGTGTCAATCAGCCAAATTTTTTAAAACATTTTCGAAAAATTGCCAGGATGTCTAAAATTATACAGAATAAGAAATAAACACTATACAAAATCAATTTTTTTTCTTATTGTCTTGACATTCTAGTCTGGCTCAGATCTGGGACTGGTCCGCAATCCATACCGTAAAAATTTCTAAGTGTCAATCAGCCAATTTTTTAAACATTTTCGACAAATTGCCAGGATGTCTAAAAGTATACAAAATAAGAAATAAACACTATTCAAAATCAATTTTTTTTCTTATTGTCTTGACATTCTAGTCTGGCTCAGATCTGGGACTGGTCCGCAATCCATACCGTAGAAATTTCTAAGTGTCAATCAGCCAAATCTTTAAAAACATTTTCGAAAAATTGCCAGGATGTCTAAAATTATACAAAATAAGAAATAAACACTATTCAAAATCGATTTTTTTTGTTATTGTCCTGACCGTCTAGTCTTGCCCAGATCTGGGACTCGTTAGCAATTCATAACATAAAAATTTCTTTAAAATTTTCCCACCATTTTCGAAAAATGTTTAGGGTATCTACACTCACACAAAATACAAAACTAACACCATTTAAATAAGTTCCTGTTTTTAGTTACATCAATTTTAAACCACCGATGAATTCATGACGCCATCGGCAATGGATGGATTGCATCACCTAAAAAACATTTATTTTTGACATTTCTGTGACAGTTGTCACATTACTCCATATTCTCACTCAGCAATGAAGGGGCTTTATAATAAATAACACAGTTTTGGATCGCAAATGTTATTCACAGGTCGTGTACAGTTGAGAGTTTATTGGAGCAAGACGATTTTGCCTTCCGCGACTGTTCCAGGTGACTTGTATGGATATATGAGGTAAATGGAGAACTTTTGTCGTGTGCCCCAATGGCATGAAAGCGTATTCAAAGGCCTTACAGAAGTCGCCACCTTACATACAAATGCATTTCAAAATTATTTCACAGATCGCAACTCGTGTAATAGTGTAGTGGTTAAGGTAATCGACTTGCGTGCTCAGGTTTATGCGTTCGAATCCCCCCCGTTGCGTGCGAAATTTTAATTGTCTTATAAGCGTTATAACTTACAAATATCGATTAATTATAAGTATATCCGAAAATATATCTCAGAATTAACCGTTTGTTTATTTATTAATTATTTTTTAGTCATTTTTGTACAATTTATGGAGCCGTCCAAACTATAGTCTGCAGCGTTAACATAAGTTAATATTCAGTTGCCTATAGTTGTAAAATTTACTGAACTGACGTCTTGTCCATATACTTACTTGGAAGATCAGTAGATTTAACTTAGTTTTCAGTAATATATAGGGTTCTTTTTTCTGCGTGTACTCACTAAATAGCGGCAGACCAGCGGCTGACTAGCGGCTGGCTAGACCGTCTAGCCACAAACTTTGCAAAAGTGTTACAGGTCTGGCCAGCCCCAGACTAGACTATCTGATCTGCGCCAGATTAGAGTCTAGACGGTCTAGTCTGGGACTGATCAACGCCAGAAGATTTTTCCACTAGGGGCATGCGCCATGCCTTTCGATCAAGACTGCGATTGATAAAATACTTCTTCTGATGATATTTCTTTTTCATTCTGCATCATTTCAGACACCTAGCCAAATTTCGAAACCATGAAAAAAATTTTTTTTCCGTCGTCACTTTAAAAATTTTTAGTCATGCCCTGCAGGCCCGCGGCAGTCCTGCGCCATGCCTGGCGGTCAAAACTACGGGAAATAAAAATCTTTTTCTGATGATGTGTCTTTCTCACTCTGCATCATTTCAGACATCTAGTCAAATTTTGAAAATATGAAACTTTTTTCTTGCATCGACACAGAAAAATTTTGAAACCACGAAAATTTTTTTTTTCTATCAACACAGAAAATTTTTAGCCTTGCACTGCAGGCCAGCACCATGCTCGACAGTCAAGACTACGAGCAAAAAATACTCTTTTTGATGATGTTTCTTTTTCATTCTGCATTATCACAGACATCTTGTCAAGCTTCGAAAAGAAAATGATGTGAATTTGAAACCAACAGTGCCTTCCGGTTTGATTGTTTTTGCTTCTTTGCAGCCATATTCAGGGTGCGCATAACCTAACAAGAAGGAAGGCATTAATGAACGCGAATGTATGAAGACGTCATGTTTCGCGTTTATTTATGATTTTTATAGTTTATTATTATTGCTCACTAAGCTCACTTCACTTTGACCCATTCGAAAAGTTCGCGGGCCTCCTACACATTTACCCTTGAATATTATCGACTGAAATGTCAGAATAATATCCCCGTCGAGTAAGCGCTATAGGTTTGTGTATACTCCGTTCCCGCAATTACACTCCAAAATGCATTCCTTAATGATCGATTGATGCGTTGGAGTTGGAGTCGTTATTAGGTATGTATGTCTAAACTTTCTGACCCTTTTTTTTTTACTTTTCAGCTCAAATTTTTTCAGAGCATTTTTGGGTGATTTTGCAAACGTGTTGGGGTTAATTTTTCATTTTTTTACTGTTGCAAGTTAATTCGGAAGTGTTGCGATATTTTTTGCTATCCTTCAAATTTGGGTTTCCTTGATTTTTTACTCCTTTCTGATGGCTTATTTCCACTGTATTTTCGCTCAGTACCTTTGGCTCAGCTGTGTAGGAGGTTACACGAAGAATATTTGGGAAAATCGATGAAAGCTCTGATTCCTCCTGAAATGAAGATTTTGAAATCCAAAGGAAATGAATACTTGGAAGTAAGGCCACTCAATTTTGTACAATAATGAAAGGTAATCTTGATGATTTTTCGCAATTATCTCTAAGTTTCAAATGTGTTCCACAAATCAAGAGTATATTATAGTTCGAAATTGTTATGCTTTGCAAATTTTCAAGGTTCACTGTGCTCCAAGTACAACTTGACGGAACGCAAATTCTACTCATTAATGGGACCCGTAGTTGGCGGAGCTACTGATTGGGATGGTTTCCGTGCAATGAGATCGAAGAAAGAAGTCTCAGAAGAGAAGAAGAAAGAAGACAAGAAAATAGAAAAGAGGAAAGAAGAAAGAAAAATAGAAAAGAAGAAAGAAGAAAAGAAAGTAGAAAAGAAGAAAACGCACAGTTCAGTGGGACAATGAGAGGTATTCTTTATAATTTTTCGAAACTTGCTGAAATTTTTTAATGTGATCGACAGGTTAACCACCGTTGAAGGCCGGTGTACACCTGATCTTGAAGTCTTTGAAGTCCATTGAAGTCCTATTGAATCTCTTAAAGTGTTTGAAGTCCCATGAAGTCCATGAAGTCCGTCGAAGACCTAGAAGTCCCTTGCAGCTCTTGCAGACGTTGAAGTCTTAGAAGTCCATTGAAGGCCCATTGAATGTATTACTGGTTATGCTTGTACATGGACAATTTTTATTTGTTTCATTTATTGTTCAACGACAACAGCTGACCCGGATCGTTTCGGAACGTTTCTCTTTCGGATGAAGATAATTCTCCGGAAGAAAAAGACAGTGAAAAGTTCTTGATTGATGTAGTTCCTGGAAGCTGAGATCGTTATAGCAAAACTGTCCAATCTTGTGTGACTGTTTTTTCACTAGTACCTTATGACAACTCAATAATAAGAGAGCTTCATAAGCTTGTCAAGAATTGCTCACCTCCTTTGGATATTTGGCTTGAATTCGCAATAGATTTGAGAGAAGGAGCAGGTTAGTATAAAATTGACAACAAATACTAAAGAAATGTCTAAGAATATGCATTTATATTATGATAATTTCAAGTTTATAGAGATTCAATCATTTGATGTGTAGATACGTAATCCGAAGCTATGAAAAAGGTGCAACTTTTGCTAGCGACTAGAAAATATGTTTACTCGACTGATACGGATCGGTCACCATCAAGAAAAGCAGAAGAAGAAACGCTCCGAAAAAAGCTGAAGCCTCATAAGATAAAGTCAGAGCTTGACAGGGTGGACCAGTTCTTGAATAAAGCAACAGAGTGGACAAGAAAATCAACTAACTCACGAGCAAGTGAAATTTGTGAGGATTATCCCGATTCAACTCGAAATCCAGGAGACGGTACGAGTAGATCGAATGGGAAAAGAAGTGAGAATAGTATATAATGATTGCAGATCCTTTGATTTCACTTTTTCTAGAATTCTTTCGTTTCGAAGGTTTCTCGAAATGTCATTTCTTCATTAGTTTTTTCTGTATTCTTTCCAAATAGTCCCAAAATAATGAAAAATAGCCAGAACCTCGTTCATTCTCTCAAAATTGACTCGAAATTCTTTTAAAATAACAAAAATTTGCCAGAACCTCATTTATTTTCTCAAAAGTTGCCAAAAATAATAGAAAATAGCCAGAACCTCGTTCGCTTTTCCAAAATTATCCCAAAGTAATAGAAAAAAGGGAGAACCTGGTTTCTTTGTCCGAAATTGGCCTAAAATAATGAAGAATATCTAGGAATAATTTCTTCCTGATGAATAACGTTGCTAGTTCATTACTTACTCTTGATTTTCTTACAATTTTTTTATCAGAATGTGTCACTTTCTTCCAGCGGATGGTCTTCCTCGTCTGCAGATAGGGACAGATCGGTTACCAAAAATTCACGTCGGAGCACTTCTTAATTATCAGACACAAGCAGGACTTTGAAAGTTTTCAAAGTCCATTGGAGTCCTTCAAAGTCCTTCAAGTCTTTGAAGTTTCTTGAAGTCGGGAAGACCGTGTTCGATTGTAGCAATATGGGAACGGATTAGTTGTATTTTCTCAGCAATAAAGAAAATTATATATGCACCAAAGATTACTTTTTCCTGCCATCGCCTTATCTCATTCACGCGCCAGGCTAGCGGCGAGTCTCGCGCCAGGCTTGCAGTGGGCAAGACAGTCTAGCCCAAGTATTGACAAGAGCGTTACTTTTCTAGCCTGCGCCAAGCCAGACCGACTGGCCCGGGGAAAGCTTACCACGAGCCTTGCGCCAAGCTCGCCGCAAGTCGTGTGGCTGGTCCGCAGCGAGTCACGCGCCTGGCCTGCCGCGAGACTACCGTCATGCTCAAATCTTAACAAGAGCGTTTCACTTCTGACCCGCGCCCGGCTTGACCGTCTGGCCTGCGCCAATGTTCAAGCCATCATGGGCAAGCCTGGTGCGGGCCTGCGCCATGACTTTTTTCTACACATTTCAGCTAATAAAAATTTCACCGATCCATGTTTTGCACAATTTTAGATGGTATAACAGTATTCATTTTCGGCGGGTGATTTACTTTGGTCTTTATTGAAAGACAAAAGCAGATTCGAGGAGATCAGATAATTGCACAGCGGAGTAATTAGTTAAGTACTCAATTATTGATGATTGATCAATTCGTTATTGCTTCCTCATAGTGGGAGGTCGGTACTGACCTACATTTTCGAATATACTTTTTTGACATATTTTTATATAACTCGACCCCAGGAGCTCGAAAATGAAGTTTTTGAAACATGTCCGTGTGTGTGTAGATATATGTGTGTGTTACTTTTTTCTGGTAATCATATCTCGAAAAATAAATGGGCTATGATCATGAAATTTTGATGAAGCGTAGCTCGAATTGATATCCAGGTGTGATAGGTACTTTTCACTTCCATAAGAAGATATCTTGAATTATTTTGTTAAACAATCTTTTTTTTTCAACTTGTTTCTTTTTTGTTAAAAATTGTTGAATATTCATACTTTTTTATATTTAAGATAATAGAAAAATAAATCAAAATTGAAGTATTTTTTTCATTTTTCAATAAAAATTCAAAATTATTTTACCTTTTTCGTTGAAAGCTTGTTCAAAATTCATCTTTTTTGGTCGAAAATTAATCTTCTTGCTTGAAATTTAATCTTTTTTGGTTGAAAATGCAATGATTTTGTAAAAAATTAATTTTTTTCATCTAATAAATCAACTGTTTTGTTGAAAATACGTCTATTTGGCTGAAGTAAACTATTTTTGTTTAAGATTAACATCTTTTTTGTTTGAAATATCAACTATTACATGTTTCGTTGAGAATTTAGCAGCTCTTTGGGTTGAAAATTAGACCAAACTTTCAACTTTTATACTTTTTTATACTTTTAATACTTTTCTTTATACTTTATATTTTCAGCTCACTATAATAAGTTAAAAGTTGAAAATGCATTTCTTTGTAGGAAATTAATCTTTTGAGTTGAAAATTCATCTTTGTAGGTTGAAATGCAACTATTAATTTGAAAACGTAAATATTGTGTTGGAATATCAACTTTTCAGGTTAAAACGTCAACTATCTTCTACAAATTTCGTCTTCTTTGGCTTGAAAATTCATATATTTTGACATAAAATTCAACTATTTCGACGAAAATGAACTTTTTTGTTGAACATTCAACCATTTGGTTAACAGTTCATCTTTGTACTTCGAGAATTGAACTAGTTAGTTAAAAACGAAATTGTTTTTCGTTAAAGTTTTATCCTTTTGTTTAAAAATTCGACCATTTGCTTCAAAATGTATCTTTGTAGGTTGAAAATCCAATTATTCAGTTCAGTTAATCATTCAATTCAGTTATTATTATAACAAATCTGTTATTTCCTTATAGGATGCGAACTTTTTTTCAATTATAAAAAGATGACAATGAAAATACGTAGGTTTCAAATAAGGACCAAATCTTGGAGTAATCATGAAACAAAATTTGTAATTTATATTGCATTATCTGAATAAGCAATCCCAGATCGAGCCAATTTCCAGAAGGGGACAAGCTGCAATAAGAAAGTTGTAGATTAGGATTGGAAGAAATTATCTGGAAAGTTTCAGCTGAATCTGATGAACGGCTAAGAAATTATGAATGTTTAAAATTGAAAGGGGTATACTTGACGCCGCCCTACGCGCGTACCTCCTTGGCAACGAAGCTGTTGCAGCGGAAAATACACTCCAAGATCCCACTGCATTTTTTGTTAAGTGATACGCCAGCAAGATAAAAGTTACTGGAGATGAAACCTTAGACCTAGACGATCAAGGAATGGCCCACCTGCCAGCGCCCAGTCGGTCAAAGGTGCGATAAAAATGGATTCTTAGCGACAGATTTCTCCAATATTCATCACTCATGAGCCAGCACACTGAAATCTTCATCATATTGTAGAGGACAATTAGTACTTTCAGAAAGTGTCCACCTGTCACCCCCCACTCTGTCAAGAACCCCCGTCAGGGGGGCCTAAAGGGTGTGATTAAAGTTAACTCAGTGTATATGTCGACCAGCATGATAAAAAAAAACGTAAATAAAAGCACTGAGCCCTCTGTAGAGGAAAAACTTGTCCTTCCAGGGCTCAAGAGTACTGAAATAGGTGACACGAGCATTTTTTCGCGAAATTTATTTGCTTCGGCTGTAATACCCTTCACCTGTAATTACGAAATTTTCGAAACAAAGCATTAAAAAAGTTTGCAAAAAAATTAACGATCAAGAGCATGTTAAGACATGCGGTGTAATAATAATTAAGGAAAAGTATCTTGAATTTCAATGATTTCAAAGGAATGTTCCTACCAGTTCTATTGAGGTAAGTGTTAGTGTGATGTCACAGCAGGATAAATAAGTCAGACTAATAAATCGTCGACCTCTTCAGAAACTGTAAGAGGATCCATAACGATCCCTTCGTAAAAATAACATGCGGCTGTGAGGGCACAGTAGCAGTCACATAAAAAATAAATAGGACTCGAAGCATTTTCCTAAATTTCATTTCGAAACAAAACTTGACATATTTGTCATTGGCATGAGCTATTTCTTTTTAATTAAAATAAAAATAATTTAAAATCCTTTCAATTTATTATTTTAATAAATTAACAATTGTTTCCCAACATTTTTTTAAAAAAAGTTCTTCGAAAATTTTTTTTTAAAATTTGTTTAAAAATTTTTCTTCACAATTTTTGTTTGAAAATTGAAAAAAAAAATTTTTCAATTTTTGTTTTCAAAATGTTTTCAACATTGTTTTTGTAATGAAACAAATTTTTTCAACAATTTTATTAGAAAATTTTTTCCTTTCCAAAATCGTTTCTATGAACAATTTTTTTTACATAATTTTTCAGAACAAAATTTTTTTCAATAACATTAATTTGTATGAAACTGTTTTTCCGAAACAATTTTTTTTCCAAAATTTGAACATATTTTGTTTTCTGGTTATGCTAAGACTTCAATCAACGTCTCAATTTCCCTTCCTTCGAAACCCTTCCTTCTAGGCACTCAGGGCCTACAAAGTTTACATTTTTGTCTTCGGAATATTTTCTTTAATGAAAAAAATGTTGCAATAGAATTGTTGAAAAAATAAATGTTTTTATAAAATTTTTCGAACAAAATTTTGCGACAAAACGTTTAATTCATTGAAAGGATTTCAAATTAATTGAAACAATTGATTTTAATTTTAATTTTTGAAAATTAGGTAATGCCGAAGACAAAAATGTAAACTTTGTTGGCCCTGAGTGCCTAGAAGGAAGGGTTCCGTAGACAATTGAGGAGTTAATTGAAGTCTTAACATAACCTGAAAACAAAATATGTTCAAATTAAAGAAAAATTGTTTTGGAAAAACAATTTCATGCAAATAAATGTCATTGAAAATATTTGTTTACAGAAAATTTATGTAATTTAGGGTAAGAGCACTAGTGGTTGGCACTGCGCCAGTTATTGGCACCCTCTCTCATTTTTGTTAAATTTTAAGAAAATGGAAACATTTATCGTATTTTGCCGATATTATTTTAATTCTACCATTATTTCTGCGTGCACCGACATATATAATTCATACAAAATAATGTAAAATTTAGTTATAAAATAATGAATTCACTTCAGTTCTTAGGGTGCCAAGAATTTATCCGGTTTTCTAAAGAAAATGTTTAGCTGACAACATTTGTTAATTTTGTTCAAACAACGTTGTGAACAAGTAAATCTGTTCCAATTTTTGTGAATATTGAAAAAAAAAACTTGCAATATAATAAAAATAAGGAATGAACCTCGGCAATAATTTATTTATTAATTTTAGGGGGGTGCCCGTGTAGAAAAAAGTCATGGCGCAGGCCCGCGCCAGGCTTGCTCGTGATGAATTGAACCCTGGCGCGGGCCAGAAGTGAAACGCTCTTGTCAAGACTTGTGCATGACGGTAGTCTCGCGGCGGGCCAGGCTCGTGACTCGCTGCGGGCCAGCCGCCCGACTCGCGGCGAGTTTGGCGCGGGGCTCGTGTTAATGATTCCCCGGGCCAGTTGGTCTGGCTTGGCGCAGGCCAGAAGTGTAACGTTCTTGTCAAGACATGCGCTAGACGGTCTTGCCCACTGCAAGCCTGGCGCGAGACTCGCCGCTAGCCTGCAGCGTGAATTGGATAAGTCGATGGCAGGAAAAAAAGTAATCTTTGGTGAATATATAATTTTCTTTATTGCTGAGAAGATACAAGTAATCCGATCACATCTTGCTACACTAGAACACGTTCTTTCTGAAAAATGTGCGACTTATCAAAATGTTGGAATCAACTACACTGTTGATCGTAAATCAGTTTCGATGGGTTAACTACTAGTCGTTTTGGGTGAACACCGGACTCCAAGGGACTTTAACGGGATTTCAAGGAACTTCAAAGACTTGAAGGACTCCAATGGACTTTGAAAACTGCAAAGTTGTCAGGGGACTTCGAGGAACTTCAATGGTGCTACAAAAACTTCAATGGAATTCAAGGTACTTCAAGGACTTCAAGGGACTTCGAGGACTCCAAGGAACTTCAAGGACTTCATGGATTTCCAGGGACTTCTAACACCTCATGAGACTTCAAAAGATTCAATGGGAATTCAAGGAACTTCAAGCACTTCAAGGGACTTCTGACACCTCAAGACACTTCATGGGATTTCAAACACTTCAAGAGATTCAATGGGCCTTCAATGGACTTTGAAGACTTCAACGTCATCAGGGGACTTCAAAGACTCCAATGGAATTCAAGAAACTTCAAGAGCTGCAAGGAACATCTAGGTCTTCGAGGGACTTCATGGACTTCATGGGACTTCAAACACTGTAAGAGATTCAATAGGACTTCAATGGACTTCAAAGACTTCAAGATCAGGTGTACATCGGACTTCAACGGTGGTTAACCTGTCGATCACATTAAAAAATTTCAGCAAGTTTCGCAAAATCATAAAGAATACCTTTCATTGTCCCACTGAACTGTGCGTTTTCTTCTTTTCTTCTTTCTTCTTCTCTTCTGAGACTTCTTTCTTCGATCTCATTGCACGGAAACCATCCCAATCAGTAGCTCCGCCAACTACGGGTCCCATTAATGAGAAGAATTTGCTTTCCGTCAAGTTGTACTTGGAGCACAGTGAACCTTGAAAATTTGCAAAGCATACAAATTTCGAACTATAATATACTCTTGATTGTGGAACACGTTTGAAACTTAGAGAAAATTGCGAAAAATCATCAAGATTACCTTTCATTATTGTACAAAATTAAGTGGCCTTACTTCCAAGTATTCATTTCCTTTGGATTTCAAAACCTTCATTTCAGGAGGAATCACAGCTTTCATCGATTTTCCCACATATTCTTCGTGTAACCTCCTACACAGCTGAGCCAA
>CAKNXH010058239.1:58689-75037 GCA_932178445.1 Andricus quercusramuli | reverse complement strand
GCATAAGTTCGACGCACTGGGTACGAGTCGAAGCATAAGTTCGACGCGCTGAGAGCGAGTCGAAGCATAAGTTCGACGCACTGGGTGCGAGTCGAAGCATTAGTTCGACGCACTGGGTGCGAGTCGATACATAAGTTCGACGCACTGGGTGCGAGTCGAAGCATAAGTTCGATGCACTGGGTATGAGTAGATGCATAGGTTGAATAAGGCGCAGCCGTTTTTTTGTTCGTTATGCTAAAATTATGACCGGCATTCAATGCCAACGAGGTATTGAAGCGGTACGTATTTCGACGTACAAGAACGAGTCGAATGAAGGCAGCATGTTTAGCTATCTCTTTTCAGTTCTTCATTGCACTGGTTGACAGCCAAAGTGTAAAATAAATAAAAGTAAAAGGTAAAAGAAGTAAAAGAAAGAGTAAAAAGAAGAAGTAAAAGTAAGAAGTAAAAGAAGTAAAGGGGACCTACAATACTCGTATGGAGAGAAAGTGAGATGGATAAATAGACGGTGAATATAAACTTCAAGGCCCGAGAGAGCGCGAAATGTAGAGAAGTAAAATTAAAAGAAGTAAAAGAAAATGTAAAAGGAAGAAATAAAACGAAGAAGTAAAAGAAGCAAAGGGGATCTACAATACTCGTATGGAGAGAAAGCAAGATGGATAAATAGACGGTGAATATAAACTTCAAGGCCCGAGAGAGAGAGCGAAATGTGGAGAAGTAAAAGTAAAAGAAGTAAAAGAAAAAGTGAAAAGAAGAAGTAAAAGTGAGAAGTGGAATAAGTAAAGTGGATCTACAATACTCGTGTGGAGAGAAACTGAGATGGATGAATAGACGGTGAATATAAACGTCAAGGCCTGAGAGAAAGCGGAATGTAGAGAAGTAGGAAGGAAGGTACAGCATATACACATACATATACATATAGACAATATTGATAACCACAACTTGAAATGGTGGCATCCCTAATAAAAATGGCGGCATCTGGCTAGGCCGCCACACCGTCCGCGGACCTCCTGCAGTGACACGATTCCATAGACAAAGGAATGTATTCTTATTGTCACAATCACCCACTCCGCTCACTTGTTTCACACCACTGTTCAACCATCGCCCTCACCATCGATGTTACCCCCCTCTCCGTCGCATAAATGCATTCACATGTTCAATTTATCGTGATTGGAATTTTTAGATAAATAATATGCAATGCTGGATTTTCTCACTTAATTGCCTGTGTTTTTCTGTTACTCACATATCGATGTATGTAGATTTTTTTAAAGTGGTGATTCCTTCCGGCTCGAAGTGACCAAATGTTCGCTTTACGATTGTTCTTCGGGAGATGGGTGTGGTCGACCAAATAACTTCTTTCTTTAGTTGAACTCTCTTCTTTATTTCACTGACTCTAAACGTGCAAAATAAGACTGTAATTCTATGTTATAAGTAACTAAATGGTAGCGTCTCCTCTTCTTGCTTGACGGCAGAGAACTGAACTGTTGAGAGCAGCGGTGGTCGAGGTGACGGAGATCTTAGTATGCCTCGTCGCCGAGAGAGGCGCTGCTAGGGTCGCTTTTGAGCGAACAATTTGTTTATAACAATTAGATTCGATATACAGTCAAACCTCGTTTATCGGGATTCGGAGGGGTCCCCCACTACTACGCCCAGCATCAAGACGGGTTGCCATGTCACCTTGCTGTGTTGTTATTTACGGGTTATGTCAGGTTTGTTCGCAAATGATCAAAAAGAATTATAAATTCCCACTACTCCCACCACGCTCTCACCCTTACTCCACTTCAAGTGCTTATGTATAAGGAGCGGTGGTTGGAAGGGGAACAATATGTCCCGATAAACGAGATTGCAAGATCCCGATAAGTGAAGATCACGATAAATGAGTGTCCCGACAAACGAGGTTTGACTGTACTGTAGATTATTTATATTTTTTCGATACTTCTACATTCTTATTCGTCGCGATTTTGAAGCAAGTTGGCATGCAGCGTCGCGCGGTGGCGTACCCGTCTATAAATTACTGAATTGAACAGTCAATTAATTGATTAATCATCCTTGACTCTGCTTTTGCCTTTCGATGAAATTTTTATTAGCTGATAAAATTTGAAAATGATATAATTTGCACAAAAAAAAATGTTCAGAGGATTAGGAAAATCAGTCAATATTTTCAATATTGAAGGTAATCTTAAATCGGGTCTTAAATAAAATGCAAAATTACCAAAACTCCCTAAAGAAATTGAACGGGTTAACCGATTTTTTTAATCGTATCGTCATTATGTACCTAATGCAGCATATTAAAATTCAATTACTTAATATTTTAATAATTATTAATTTCGTTCAACCGGCTTGAAATGTGTAACGCTCTAACAATAGGAAGGTCGGATGAGTTACGATCGACCCCCTGGGCTCAAGTATCGTTGGAAAATGCCACGCTATAACATCCTGCTGTGCTCTTCAAATTCGGAGCGCCTATTTTCGGTTCACCGTGGATACTTTCCCGGTGGCGGATTGCTCGTTTCGAGGCGCATACATGAAGCACATTTTTGATTAATTACAAAAAAAACAAGACCATTTAAAAAAAAAGACAAGCTTGTTGTGTATTATGTCATTGAGACTATGTGGTTAAAATATTACATCGAACAATTAATCCTTGTAGGAGGAAACATGTCAAATGTAATAATACATGGGCTGAAAATCAAGCCCGATGAAGCGCCTTGATATCGGTTACTACTAGTAGTTATTCCAGCAAGTATAATAGTGATACTATTAATACTAGTGTTATTTCCATCAGAAAGATTCAATTATCTCAATAGATTTACCAGAATTGTCAGTAATGGACGTTTTGGAAATTTTTAGATACTATATATTATACAAGGTGTCCGCGCCAGGGCTTACCGAAAATTATGCAAACCGTCTTACACGCCAATGCTATTCTTATGGCCGTGTATAGCGGGTTGCATACTTTTTGGTAAGCCCTGGCGTGGACACCCTATATGTACTACACGAAATTTCGGTAAATTCACAGAAATTCAAAGTATCCTACAATATCCGGAAATTTTTGGTAATTTGTGGCAATTTGTCGATACTTTATGGTAAATTATTGCTTCGTGATTAACTCATCGCCTGAAGATCACTTTTTGTGAGCTTATAGATCTGTGATTTTCCTTATTCACCTTTCAGGTTACACTGTTGCTTTTTCGGGAGTAAATATATACTTTTTCTTACTCTGACGTCAAGATGCTACGCTTTGCAGGACTCTAAAAAGGCTCACATCACGCATGTTTTATAAAAAAAAAAAGCTTTATGGAATCCCAGTAGGGGAAAGGTGCCTACAGTTATTTGGCTTGCACAGGTGGTCAAACAGAATATCTAAGAAATGATTTCATAAAATGCGTTATGAGTATTGAATATCTGTAAGTCTATTTATTGACTTGGTTTAGAAAAGTTATATTTGTATGCTTTTCATATTTCGAATTTTTCTAACAAAATTATTTTTGGACAGGTCGCAATATGACATAATATTCGACTACCTATTTCCGAACCATATTTGAGAAGAACAAATTAGTTAAACTTCTTTTTGCTTCTACACTTACAATCTGACAGCATTAGACTTATCCAATTTGTGGTAAGTAGATTTTTACATTCTCATCATAATGAGAAGGTATTGATTTTATGTGAAAAATGACTTTCGTGGATTTCATCAAATGTCGTCGTTTTGAGGCCTCCAGAGTCAGAAAAAATAGTTTTTACGTCGGTGTCTATCTGTCTGCCTGTCGTTGTCGTCGTCCTCTGTATACCGGATAACTTTTGAACGACTAATGCATGCATAATGTTCTATCATTTTTTAAAAGTAGACCATGCAAAAGTTTAAAGTATTGAAAAATAAATAATTTAAAGTTTCAAGGTTAGAAAATTTCAGATAAAAATTATTCAATGTTTTTATTTACTTCCTACAAATTTATTAGCCCACTGATTAATAAAATGTTACAATAACAAATTTCGATCAAAAGGGGACCAGATATTTTTTTGTACGGCCCTGACGTACTTGTACTTTAACTTTATAGCCGAGATTTTTTTCTCGATATTCTAACTGTTAGGTTAGCCGTGAGGTTTAGTTGCTAGTCGTAGCTTAGGTGGTTCGAAACCCGTCACAGCGTTTGCGATTTTTAATAGCGTTAATATCGTTAGAAGCGTGCGACTATATCGTATGTAATGTATCGTAATTTAATGTAATTGTTTAAGTTAAATTGTGTATGTGTACTAGCAATATACTTATGAATTGTATGATATGTATAAGCATGTGTTTGTTAGTAGTGGATGACCTTCCACAGAATCAGTTTGTAGCAAGAATGTTTTTTTTTGCTGGGGCACGAAATTTTACATGACTGGGATGTAGAATTCACATATTTAGAGAGGTAGACTTTGTTTTCTATGATTGAAACTGTACCTAACAGTTCGACTCATTTTACTTAACTGGTAGGTAATCGACATCTCATTTTACCCAACTGTCAGGTAATCTCTAATATCTTGTCGTATTATTTCTTACTGAATCGCGAATTAAATTTCAATGAATTTATATTAATACTTCACATTTTCACATCAAATATTACCCTATTTCATTTTACATGACTGAAAGTGAAATTTTAATATAATGCCGTAATGTCCTTGTTGACCGAACTAAGTTTTGCAAAATTTAACACACAAATTTTCTCCGTGTAAAAAGTTATGGTCAGTATTGCATTTAGAGTCCATCATGACTCTTGTATCTTTTACTAGTTCTCTTAGCCTTTCTTCCGCAATACGGAGTCAATTATACGTGGCTATTTCCTTTACGCCAGGTGTACATGCGGATCATTTTATGTCCAAACCAAGTATTTGTAATAATTATGCCCTATTCTAAGAATGAGGTAACTAATTTTTCCCTTTTACAATTTTTTCTTGTTGGATCCCCAGACCTACTTAGAACCCTTTCTGTATCTTTACCCTGACGTTGGACACCGACTCATCTGTTCACATCTCCTAGCAGAATGATTCTTTCACCATGATCGCAAGTACTTATTGTATCATTTAAAGTGTCCCAGAAGGCGTCTTCGACATCTCTTGATCCTTGATATTTGACAATGTGATTCGCTATCTACTCCTGACCATATTTCAAAACCGCCTTTCAACACCCCATTTTCTATGACCCACATTCGCAATCCTTTTTCTTTGTATCTGATACACATAGAATATCTAGTTTTTTTACGTGCGTAGTTTCTCGTAGTATTGAATTTAATACACATGTGTATTAAATTTAATATACAGGTCGGTATAGCAGTGTGCATGAAAACTCAAAGTGCTTTCATTTCTTTAAATCTTGTCAAATATTCGCAATTATATTAATAATCTAGAATTCGTCGACTGAATTGTTATTTATAATGAAAGTGCGACGTACGGGTGGAACCTTTTCCAAAATCAAGTCTAAATAGTAGAAATTTAATGCTAGTACAGTTGATTGTAGGTTAGCTATGTTATTTGTTTGCTTAATTGATCTTTTCGACTTAAAATCCAGTCACATTTTTGATTAACTGGAAGAAGGTATCATGTTTTATTATTTAGAGTCGAAAATTTATGCTGAACTTATTTTGAATTTGTGTAAAATGGAATTATGTGATTTTTTTTGTAAGTGAGTAACATGAATGTATATGAAATTTAATATACACGCTCTTAATCGCGATTGCATATGATTGATATATTAATTTTAATACACATGGGTATATTAAATTTAATATTATTTTTAACAGTGTAGATAAATATAATTTTCCCAAGTTTCTGGATAAAACTGAAAAAATTGACGATTTCAGATACTTTGGAAAAAAATCTGTAATATTTTTTCATTTTATAAGAATTTACCCAATTTTCTTGGGGAGGGGGGGATATTTTCAAAATATTTTATAAGTTTTTGCAAATATTTTGAAGTTACAAAATGTTTTCAATCTCTTAAAGACTCTCAAGATTCCTAAATATCTTTTCAACTGACTTGAAAATTGATTAAAACCTTTAAAAAAATCTGCAAAAAAATTTCAGGAATCTTAAGAAACTTTTATTATTATCTTAAAACTTTCAAAATCATTTCACATTTTTTTTGAAAATTCATCAAATTTTATATTAGTTTCGAAATTGTTTCAAGAGCTTCTAAATACCTTTTGAAATGATTTGAATTTTTCATAAATTTTTTTCAAATCATGAAAAATTTGTCTGGAAATCTTTCAGATTTTTTTTTTAAGTGCCCAAAGCTTACCATTTACGTTAATTATACGCATATTGCCGTTTTCATGCTGAATAATGTCTCAGGTGCAGCTTTGACCAATGAGTGTTGGGCATTTCGCGTATTGGCCAACGGAGCTTGGGCAAAGCCCGGAAACTCCTCTCACTTCGGGTTTTGACCAATAGCATTAGGCACTTCGCGTATTGACCGTAACATATACATGTATATATATATATATATATCACCATTTGTCGTATCCTGCATAGTTAGACCGTAAAATTAAATTTTTGGATATCTCATTATTTTTTGTGCAATAAAAATGTGAATTTTCGATTTTTCAAGAAAATTCAAAAAGCTGTTATGATAATCTTGTGCGGCGTGCAAAAAGAAACACTTTTCTTGTCTCGATTTTTGTCGTATCGTGCGTTGTTCAGCTGAACAACTTGTTTTGGATTTTGAAAATGCTTTAACTCTAAAAATTTTCACTTTATCGAAAAATGTCATTCGGAATAAATTGTTTGAGTTTTCTAGTGCTATAAGCGGCCACACATATAATTTCCAAATTCAACAAAAAAATGGTCTGAACAATTTTGAAAATTTTCTAACTTTTTGAATTTCGGTCCAAAGTAGCTGGTTTACGAACTTGATCTCTCTTCTTGGTTCCAGAAACCTTATGCCCAAGCAGAATCCAATCCTATGCTATGCGGGCACTAATGACCCTTTCTTTAGAAAAAAGAACTCGGTTCATTTTCCAACATTTTTTAATAGATTTTACAGAAAATCTTATATTATTTGAGAACGATGTACATGATTTACAGAAGTTTCCTTATTATAGCGAGGAAATTCCTCCAGTGAATTCGATATGAATGACAACTTTTTCCACTTACTTACAATTCTTTCTTTTGGTGGAAAATTAGTTTTTTTATTGATATTAATTTTTTTTCAACTAAAAAGTCAACTCGATTTTGTTTTGAAATTTTTCTATAGAAATTTGATCTTTTTGGCAGAGAATTTATTTGTTTCCATGAAAATTTGAATACTTCTACGAAAATTAAAGTTGTTTGCTCAAAAACTCATTCCTCTGTCTGAACATTCAACTAATATATTTTTTCTTAAAAATTTAGCTTTTTCAGTTAAAGATTTATCTCTTTTGTTGAAATTTGGTCTTTTTTTGTAGAAAATTAACCTTTTTAGTTAAAATTCATGTATTTTATTTAATTTCTTTGGTTGAAAAATAGTTTTTTCTTATTGAAAATTAATTTTTTAAACTAAAAATTTAACCAAATTTCTTATCGAGATTCTTTTATATTCAAATTTAATCTTTTTGGTAACAAAATTCAGTTGTTCAGTTGAAAATTTATTTTATTTGCTTAAAAACTTATTTCTCTAACTAAATATTAAAATATTCTATACTTTGCTAAAAATGTATGGTTTTACTTGAAAATTCATCCATTTAGTTGAAATTTTTTTTTCTGGTAATTTTCAACCTCTTTGGTTAAAGAGGCAACTATTGGGTTGAAAATTCCATTAAAAATGAAAAATTTTGATGGAAAATTCATGTATTTTCTTTAAAATTATTCTTTTTTGGTAGAAAATTAATCTTCTTGTTTGAAATTTCCATTTCTACAGTAGAAAATTATTTTTTTATATTGAAAATTAACTTTTTTAGATAAAGCTTTAAAAAATAATTTTTCCAGCTAAAAATTTAAATATACTCAATTTTTCGATTTTTGTATAGCCATTACGTCTTTTCGGTTGAAAATTTAACTATTCTGTTGAAAATGAATTTTATTTGTTCACAAACTTATTTCTCTCTCTGAAAATTAAACTATTCTATCCTTTGTTCTTCTTTATTCATAATGTGTCCCCTAAGGGTTTACATGACTTCCATTTCTTACAACACTTCCTTCTACATGTTTTATAGAAGCTTATCCTTACTATTTACAATTATTTACACCTATTTACATAAAATCTTATATCTAATCTTATATCTAAATTAAATCTATTGTTAACGATAGCGCAATTTGGGACGTGTTAGCGAACGAGTGAGCGAGTGATCGAAAGCGAGAGTGCAAGCGAGAGAGAGAGAGAGAGAGCGGTAACGCAAACGCATCTTAGTTTACTTATGCTATTACATAATCATTACTTACAATTCTTCACGCTTATAACTTAATTTAATTTGGGCGACTTCCGCGTCCTTTTTCTGTCACTTCTCTTGTACCTCCATTTTGCCATTTTTTGCATCCATTCTTTCATTCTTTTTCAGTTGCTCCCCTAGCATCCTCTATCTCCTTCATCCACTCTTCCCCCAAACCATCCTACCCTAAAATCCTTACCACATTCTCTTGCCAGCTTCCTTTATCTTCCATTCCTCTCCTACATCCTTCCCATACATGCTCCCATGTTTCCTCTTCCCATTCACATATTCTGCACTGCCTGTTATCTTTCTTTTCTCAATACATACTTGCCCTTACCTCGTTTCCCAATCTAAATCTTGCTATTCTTGTCCATCTTTTCTCTCCCCATCCCTTTTCTAAATACTTTGGTACTCCTTCCTTTTTTATCATCTTATACCATATATTATATTTTGATTCCTCAATCATACCCCATCTTTCTATTAATTGTCTTTCTCTCTCCCTTTTTTCCACTTCTTCATAGTTGACTCCAGTCCCGTCTTCTATATCTCTAGCCTGAAAGAACTCCCTCCTTTCCTCCTCCCATCTCGTTAATTCAATTGCCCTCCCTCTCCTTTCTTCTACCTCCATAAAACACTTTCTCGCTAACTCCCCTCCCTTTCCCTCCCTCAGCTTCGTCTCAAAATTCCATGCCCTCTTTCCCGCTCTAGTACTTAATTTATCCCTTTGCGCTTCTTCTCTCACCATATATCCCGGCGTCCTCCAGTCTACCCCTAACGCCCACCTTATATACCTTTCTTGTAAACTTTCAATTTCTTTCCTTTCTTTCCATCCCCATATCTCTGCTCCATAACCTAATACTGGCCATACCAGCGTATCAAATAACCACATTCTCCTTCTCCAATTTTTTTCAAATCTTCTTTTTCCTATTCCCCATATCTGTTTCATTACCCCTGCTGCTTTTTTTATCCTTTCTCTTATATGAGCTCTATGATCTCCATTTGCTTGCAAGGTATATCCCAAATACTTAAACTCTTTTACTTCCCCTAATTTTTTCCCCTTCCATCTCCCCGTCCATTCTTTCTTTCTTTCCCCTCCTTTTCTAAACCTCATAATCTTTGTCTTTTCTATATTTAAATTCAACTTTTTTCCATCTAAGTATTTCTCTAATCCGGTAATTAAGCCCGCCATCCCTTCTTCATCCTCTGCCATCAACACTATATCGTCTGCGTATGCCAGTGTATATATCTTTTCGTTCCCTATCCTAACTCCTCCCCACCCTTTTCTCTTCATTTCTTCTTCCAAGTCTGATATTAATATATTAAATAAAAGTGGGCTCAGAGGACATCCTTGCCTTACCCCTCTCACCAACCAGAAACTATCTCCCATTTGCTCTCCTACCTTTACCTTGCTTTTTGTCTCTCTAACAATTTCCGATACTCTCTTTATTAATCCCTCTCTTATCCCCTTTTTCACCATAACTTTCTCTATCTCGCCTCGGTCTAATGAGTCAAACGCCGCCTTCAAGTCCACGAACACTGCTATCATTGCCCCTTTCTCCCTTTTAATCCTCTTATTTACTAAGTAGTTCAGAACATATATATTGTCCATTACCCCCATCCCTTTTCTAAACCCTGTCTGATTCGGTGGCTCTATCTTTTTCTCCAAAACTTCTTTTTTTAACCTCTCCGATAAAACAGTCACATATACTTTATACAGTGTTGGCATTAGTGTCACTCCTCTATAATCTTTAACCTCCTCCCCTTTGCCTTTCTTCACTATTGGTATCACTACTCCTTCTTTCCATAACTCAAGCCACCCCTCTCCTCTCCATACTCTATTGCACATTATCCATGCCCATTCCTTTAATTCTGTTCCCCCGTATTTCCATACTTCATTTGGAATCTCATCTATACCAGGTGCCTTTTCATCTTTCATCATCCCTAATACCTTGACTATTTCCTCTCTTGAAATGTCCTCCTCCTCATCTGTTTCCCTACCATCTCTTCCTCCTTTCCTAACTTTCTTCTCTACCCCTCCTAGTAATTCCATAAAATATTTTTTCCATTCTATCATCTCAATATCCTGATTTACTCTTTTTCTTCTTCTTCTCTCTTTATTTACCACCTTCCGAACCTCTTCTTCTGTCCTAGCCTTCTCCGCTTCTTCTTCAAACCTTTTATTTTCCTCCTCTTTTTTTTTTATCACACAACTCAGTATACTCCTTCTTTTTTCTCCTATATTCTTCTCCACTACTTGTCCCTTTTCTCCATTTTCTTAATACCCTTCTCATTTCCTTCTTCTTCTGTTTACAATCCTCGTCCCATCCACTTCTATCCCCTCCTTCACTAACTTCTTTTTTGCTTGTGCACTCTAATGCTCCTTTTATTTCTCCTATCATTATTTCCATTTCCTCGTTTACATTTCCTTCCCCCATTTTGATATTCCTGACTTTTTCTTTGAACTGTTCTTTACCTTCCATTGACCAATCCCCTCTTCCTGCTCTTTTTACTTTTGCTTCCTTTTTAGCCTTTTTGTTATTACTCATTTCTCCCTCTACCGTCACTATTATGGGAAAGTGATCCGAATCTACATAGTTCCTCACCTCTAGTTTCTTAACCTTCTCTCTTACTCCGTCGTCCACTACCACATAATCAATTACCGTTCCCCTCTTTCCTCCTGAACGTGTATATTCCCCTTTCTCATCCCCCTCTATACTACCGTTTAGGATAAACCATCCCATCTCCCCTGATTGGTGAAATGTTGTTTATTTTTGTTTGAAGATGCACTATTTTAGTTGAAACTTTATTTCCTTTGTTGAAAATTGAACAAATTTTATTGAAAATATGTTTTTTTGTTGTTGTAAAAAATAATTTTCACAACGAAAAAGGTAGCTACTTCATTTTTACTAGAAAATTGATCTTTTCAAGTTGAGAATTCGCTTATTTTGTTAGAAAAATTTTCTCTTTTATGAGAAATTCAATTATTTAGGTAGAAAATTCACATTTTTCGTTATAAATTCAACCTTGTTTTTAAACATTAGTCTTCGGGGATCTCCCTGCTCGAAGTTCGAAGTCAGTTGAAGGGTAGAAATGCAAAAGGAGTCAAGCGCCAAATTTTCGAAATCGGGTTTATTAGCACAAAAAATCAGATAAATTCTATTACACATGCCTGCCAAAGGATTTTTTTGGGGAATCATTTTTCAAAAGGGCCTAGCCGGTTAAGCATGTAATATCTGCCCCCGCACGTATCAAGTTCAAATTAACGTCATAGTTTCATGCCCATGTGTAGTATAATTTCCCCCAATGATAACCTTAAAATTGCATTTTTGAGTGACTTATGGAGGGGGAAAGAAAAATCAAAAAAGTGGTTTTTCTCGAAAACCACTTAACCGATTTTGTTGAACAAAATATATGTTACATACATCAATAAGAGTAACGCAAACAAAAAATATGGAAAAATTTTGATAAAAAATATGACCAAAAAAAAATGTTTGAATTTTTCAAAAATTTTTTTTCATGTGATATTTTGGAGATACACCTACCATTTTTTCTCAAAAATATCTTCAGATTATCAGCTTTAACATATATTTTTGCTGAATTTTTCGTGGAGGTATAACATGAGTAAAAAAAATAAAAACCATGCATGCAGCGCTACGCTCATACGGCACCCTCCCACACGGCTGCGGAATGCTATACCATCAAGCGGCTCAATCTATTTTTATGAAAAAAGTGTCATCAATATCAACGAGACCATTAAAAAAAAATTCTGTTGAAAAATATATCTCTTCATTTTCTCGCAGGAAAATCCTTACGTTATCTGCTTTAACATATATTTTTCCAAATTTTTTGTGGCGGTATATATCATGACTGAAAAAATCACACACGCAGCGCTGGCCAGTGCTACAAAGGACTGAAATCGAGAAAAAAGACAAAAATATATGTTAAAGCAGATAACGTAAGGATTTTCCTGCGAGAAAATGAAGAGATATATTTTTCAACAGAATTTTTTTTTAATGGTCTCGTTGATATTGATGACACTTTTTTCATAAAAATAGATTGAGCCGCTTGATGTTATAGCATTCCGCAGCCGTGTGGGAGGGTGCCGTATGAGCGTAGCGCTGCATGCATGGTTTTTATTTTTTTTACCCATGTTATACCTTCACGAAAAATTCTGCAAAAATATATGTTAAAGCTGATAATCTGAAGATATTTTTGAGAAAAAATGGTAGGTGTATCTCCAAAATATCACATGAAAACAAAATTTTGAAAAATTCAAACATTTTTTTTTGGTCATATTTTTTATCAAAATTTTTTCATATTTTTTGTTTGCGTTACTCTCATTAATGTATGTAACATATATTTTGTTCATCAAAATCGGTTGAGTGGTTTTCGAGAAAAACCACTTTTTTGATTTTTCTTTCCCCCTCCATAAGTCACTCAAAAATGCAATTTTAAGGTCATCATTGGGGGAAATTATACTTCACATGGGCATGAAACTATGACGTAAATTTGAACTTGATACGTGCGGGGGCAGATTTTACATGCTTAACCGGCTAGGCCCTTTGTGTTCTTGTGTTCACAGTCCGAGAAGTTTCTCTAACCACAAAGTAAAAAATCAAATTTCATTTTTCTCGAGACTGGCTAATTATTTTTGATTACTATTGGGTCCCTTCCGTTCAGCACTGAATAGTCTCATTCCTCATTTTTTTGAAATATGCAAAATTATTACTGCTATCGTCATTATTTTGAAGTTGAGATGTCAGTTTTCCCTTACGAAAAGATATGACAGGGAAAAAATGACAGGTGTGTCATTTTTTCCCTGTCATTTTTTGTCTGTCATTTTTTCGCGACCACAAGAAAATGACAGGGAAACGACAGGCAAAATGACAGGAAAACGAC
Source organism: Andricus quercusramuli (assembly GCA_932178445.1). Lineage (NCBI taxonomy): Eukaryota > Metazoa > Arthropoda > Insecta > Hymenoptera > Cynipidae > Andricus > Andricus quercusramuli. The sequence goes on along the minus strand of CAKNXH010058239.1, from coordinate 61,763 downwards.
AGCCGAAAATGACTGACCCTAATTGGCCATAATTTATAATAATATTGTGTAACATTATAAATTCTCGAATACTTGCAGACTTATTTGAACTTTCCTGTAAAGCATAAAGAATCATTAGCAAGAGAAAATTATTATGGGAATTTTCATGATGAAACACCTTTCTGTAGCCTGTTGCTAATTCCGAATTATCTTCAAACACATCAATTGTGGAATGTGTTCGATTTGACATTTTAATGCCTTCTTCTCCTTACAAAGGACTAAACTTCAGTGCCACGGGCAACAATTTCAGATTATTTTCAACTTTCTTCATCCCCCAAGAAGTGCTCCTAATTCCATGATCCAACAAAGAATGGTCTCGCCACGCGCATCTAAAAAAAGTGAACCAATCAAAGGGTCCGTAGGCTGCGCGTGGCGGAACCATTCTTTGTTGGATCATGGAATTGGAGCATGCAGTCAACCCAGTCAATTTGTTAAGGGAATGAAGAAAGTTGAAAATAGTCTGAAATTTTTGCCCGTGGTACTTAAGTTTAGCACTTTGTAAGGATAAGAAGTCTTTAAAATGGCAAATCGAACACATTCCACAATTCATGTGTTGGAAAGATAATCCGGAATTAGCAACAGGCTACAAAGAAGTGTTTCATCATGAAAATTTCCAGACTAGTTTTATTTTGCTAATGATTTTTTAAGCTTTACAGGAAAGTTCAAGTATTTGAACTTTCCTGTAAAGCTTATATTAGAACGATATTATAATAAATTATGGCCAATCAGGGCCAGTCATTTTCGGCTGTCGTTTTCCTGTCATTTTGCCTGCCGTTTCCCTGTCATTTTCTTGTGGTCGCGAAAAAATGACAGAAAAAAAATGACAGGGAAAAAATGACACACCTGTCATTTTTTCCTGTCATATCTTTTCGTAAGGGTTACACCATTTGAAAGTCATAATTGGATTTTCAAATTTCGCGAAACTGCATGCTTTTTTTAAAACAAACTTTTTGGAAATCAATTCGTCCATTCAATAGCTAGAATTAAAATTTTTAGTTATTTCTTAAACTGCAAATTGACTCCACAATTAATTTTCAAAGATGTTAAAAGTCGATACGGACCCAAAATCTAACCTCGAAACGTGACCTGGGGCATAATTTCTGAAGTGTACCCACCTCAAAAATGAAAGTTGTCCGATCGGGCTAAAAATTGGCCTAATTGTAGTCCTATTAGATAGTACTCCTCACACCAAAAATTAATTTATTTTGATGATTCTTTATCAAAATGGAGGGGGTACAATTTATGTGGTTTTCAAGCAAAGCCTTACTTTCAAACGTTTGTAACTTTTGTCCTGTTGCCTGAAACAAAATTTCACCTTGAATATTTTCGATAGATTTTTCCACAAGATTTCTCGTGGTGATAACGATTTTCAAAAAAAGTCCAAATTTGACCCGAATTCTTGAAAATCAAAAATAAATTTGACTTTTTCTCAAATTTCGGCACTTTTTTTTTCTTCAAAATAGTTTTAAAAGAAAGCTGAGATCTTTTCCTATGAGACCTCCAATTTTCAGAGTGGCAAATTAATTCGTCTTTGAGTAAAAGAACGATACGTAAACAAGATGCCGTAATAGGGTGAGTGGCGCGCAATTTCCCCTACTGCGCTCACGCCAAGAATCTTTCTGCAACGCTTTAGTGCCACTTTTTCAACTTAAGTAATATTATATGCTACTAGAATAACTGCTCTCTGCATTGCCAGGATGAATTTACAAGGCCTAAAAAAATTAATTATTCATAAAATTGTATTTCTGGAAATATCGTCTTTGGTCATTCTTATCTAAAATTCTCTTCGAAATTGAAAAAAATACTTTTTGCACGATGCCCTCTGAAAAAGTGATTAAAATTTGGAAGAGTAGAATGCAGCGCAATCAATCCACTGGAATAACGACCAAGCTACAATATTCACTGTCGAGATTTATTATAAAAAAGATGGAGAGCTCAAGCACGTAAGTATCGCAATCATATCTGATAACTTAGCTCATGACACGGTGGCTGTTCACGTGTATCAAAAGATAATAGTAGATTACTTCAAAACTCATTTCAGGCCAAAGAAAATTGACTATTTCACTGATGGTGCAGGGCAACATTTTAAAAATAAGAGTAGCTTTGTTAATCTCCAAGCCCATGAAGAAGATTTTGGTATCCAAGCTGAATGGCACTTCCATGGTACATCTCATGGTAAGGGTGCATGTGATGGTATTGGAGCGAATATAAAGAGACAAGCAGCACGATCAAGCTTACAATGTTCTCCGAAACATCACATACTCACTCCCCATGCTTTGTTTCTGTGGGCAAAGAGTAACTGTAAGGAAACCGAAATTTTGTTCAGCAGCAAAGAAAATCATGCCTTAGCCACCGAGTTACTGAAAGCCAGATTGGACAAAGCTGTCACGATACCAGGTACATTACAGTACCACGCTTTCATTCCCACTCAAGATGGAAAACTTCAACTCAGGAAGTTTTCTTCCTCTGAGAAATACGACATCTTCTCGAATGGCAAAAAACAGAAACCGCAAAAGAGGCCTGCAAAGAAAACAACTGTCGAAACTATCGCCAAAAAATCGAACAGAAAGACCCATAATATTACCATATAAATTTACTTAACTTCAAAAAGTGGCTCCTAAGCGTTGCACAAAGATCCTCGGCTTGAGCGCACATAGGGGAAATAGCGCGACACGCCCTATCACGGCATCTTGTTTACGTATCGTTCTATTACTCAAAGACGAATTAATTTGCCACTCTGAAAATTGGAGGTCTCATAGGAAAGAATCTCAGCTTTCTTTCAAAGATATTTTGAAGAGAAAATAAAGTGCCGAAGTTTGAAAAAAAGTCAAATTTATTTTTGATTTTCAAAAATTCGGGTCAAATTTTGACTTTTTTGAAAATTGTTATCACCACCAGAAAGTTTGTGAAAAAATCTATCTAAAATATTCTCGGTGAAATTTTGTTTCAGGCAACAGGACAAAAGTTACAAACGTTTGAAAGCAAGGCTTTGCTTGAAAACCCCGTAAATTGTATACCCCCTCCACTTTGATAAA
>CAKNXH010058239.1:38572-58589 GCA_932178445.1 Andricus quercusramuli | reverse complement strand
ACTAAAAACATGTTGTAAATTCAGCGGGGCCATTTAAGAAAAAAATAAGAAGGTTCTTTCTAGATACTTTCATGCTCTATCGAACTAAAAAAAGTTTGCTTGAAAACCCCGTAAATTGTATACCCCCTCCACTTTGATAAATAATCATCAAAATAAATTAATTTTTGGTGTGAGGAGTACTATCTAATAGGACTACAATTAGGACAATTTTTAGCCCGATCGGACAACTTTCATTTTTGAGGTGGGTACACTTCAGAAATTATGCCCCACCTGTTCCATTCAATTTCTCGAAACCGGATAGCTTTTTGTGAGCAAACTTTTTTTAGTTCGATAGAGCATGAAAGTATCTCGAAAGAACCTTCTTATTTTTTTCTTAAATGGCCCCGCTGAATTTACAACATGTTTTTAGTCTCTCCTGAAAAAAGTGAAAAATGGCGCTAGACTCCTTTTGCATTTCTACCTTTCAGCTGTCCAGTGTCGTCCGATGTTTTTTCATCACCCGCATCTTTATACGTCTTTATACGTCTTTAAATACATTCTACTTTTATTTCGTGACTACATAAGTATTATCTACTGAGAGAACAGGATAGTCTATATATTTGAATATTTTCTCAAATTCTACAACATAAGCCGAAACTTAAAAATGTTAAAGTGTCTACAGGGGAATTGGCTTTAACCTTCAGCCCTGAGAATGTTTACGTCCCTAGCGACTCTCATTTTACCTCACTGTTGTGTAATTCCTCTCCCAATGAAAGTCAAAATCTCTTTAAAAATTCTGCAATCTATACTTTCTTCTAATTGAATCTTTAATATCACACAAAAGTAAACTTTATATCATTCATTTGATAAAAATTTACAATACTTCGCGTTATTTTATAATATACTGGTATTAAAATAATACAACCCTCATATCAATTATTACATATCAGAATTTTCACTTTTGGACTTGAGATTTTACATAACTCTTTTGCATTATTTATAGTTCTGTTTTGTATTAAATCCTAAAATAATTGTAAACTTTATCTAAATGCAGTAATGTCCTCCATTTACCTAACTAATTGGGTAAATTTTAATGAACGAATTTTCTCCGTGTAGCCTCCAAAATAAACTTAGGGCGGGGATAAAGAAGAAAGACAACCAAGCAAACTTCCAATGTCCATTTTTCAATAATCATTAAAAAATTTATCATATATATGTTCCAAAAATGACTTAGCTACTTTTTTCACCCCTTTTCAGATAATTGGAAAAAATCATTCCGATAGTAGGATTTATTAGAAAGATACGGAAATATACGCTGAAGTAAAGGAATTTCGTTCCTCATTTTGAATGAAATACAAATTTAGTCATTTTTATCTAAGGACATAGAACGTAACATATGGTCGTTGCACAGCGCGACGACCATCTGAGTTTCTACTATACGATGAACAGAAATGAGCGTGGAGCGCGAGGTTTACATGATTTTCAAACGAAACATCGAGCGCGTAGCGCGAGTGTCTTGATGAGAATGTGTTTTTTAAGGTCGATAGAACCTTAAGCAAATTAGTTCTTCTTTTTATGTAAAACTGACATAATTAAACCAAAAGCAGGTCATAACGATGAAACTTACTAATATAGTATTAACCAGCAAAGCGCGCAATAGCGAGCACACGAAGTGCGAAAACCTAGAGGAACCGATCTTGAAGCATCAGGGAAATGCGTCCGAGCGCGTAGCGCGAGGTGAATACATTATTGAGCGCGAAACGCGAGATGCAACAGGTGCGCGCCCTAGGCGCGCTCGAACTTGCGAGCGAAGCGCGATGAGAATGTGCCCTCGAAGCGAGCAGATTTTTTACTCCGGAATTGTGAATGATAGTCATAAAACGATTACGTGTGTATCTTGCAGGTACACGTGTCAAGTGGGTACACATGTATACCCGAAATCAAGGTCACTACTCTTAACTGATTAAGCAAAAACTGTATTAATTCCGGTTCATTTAAAAATGAGCATCTAGACGACTCGAGTCTTCTCACTCCCTGAGGGCACCTGTCTTTTATGTGAAAAGCAGTTGGAAATTCCTACGTACAATATTACAAAATACAAATTCCAACGAAGTGATTTATAATTCTTGATATAATTCCACTACAGTCGCTTTTCATGCATTTGCCAGAAAAGTATTTTGAAGTACCAAACACATTAGGTGCACTTTGTAATTAAAATACTTGAGTCATATTTTTTTCAAATAACTGGCTAAGTTCTGGAGGTAATCGAATGTAAAAGTAAGCCGGTGAGCAGTGCTGACATTTTCTTTTAACCCTGGGTCTCGTGGAATCTTAGTCCGGCTCTGAAATTACAGTGTACGAGGAGCAGAGCTTGAAAATCGGTTGTCCGTGTCTCACCTCTCAACGTAATATGTCAGTTCTATTCGCTCTTTAACTGCACTCAGCATGAGGCAACGGGTCCTAGTCATCGTCGTGATGATGCTACTTATTGTTCTCTCATCATCGTGTTCAATGGCAGAAGGCGAACAAGGAGAAAATAAACGTTTTATCCTTTTTGATAATAGAGTTGAAGCTGGATCTATCATTAATGTACCAATACGCTGTCCGCCTAATCTAGTCAGAATGGGAAACCGCTGTAGGATGGTAATATAGGTAAGCGACTTCATTTGAATTCACTTATCACTGTTAAGTGCTAATTATGGTTAGATTGCAGAATAGGGGCGTCACCTCTGTTTTTGATGAAAACAAATTTTTTCCAGTAACAAACTATTGGAATGTGTAATTGAACGATAAATGAAGCGATTTGATACGGAAAACGTTTAAAATTATTGTTACTTTTGTTACTACGATGTCTCAAACATGGGTATGTCACGATATCCGAATTATCCTATTTAACTCACAGTTTAGGTGTTTTTAAACATCTGTACGGCCAGAAACACTAAATAATTGAAATCGAATTGTTTTTAATTAATCAAATTTTTTTTTCAACCATAACAGAGGTGACGCCCCTATTCTGCAATTGGACCCTAACTATATTCTATCTTACACTGACAAAAGCTGGGTTTATTTTGAGTCTGTGATTAGCCCACAATTAAAGGCCGAGTCTAAACGTCCAGACAGTCCGTACGTAAACGTGCATAATTATGTACGTTCATAACATAGTCCAGTAATAATGTACGGACTTGACCAGGGGAAGGGTGAGCTTGAAAATGGAAGCGGGCGTGGCATGTTTCCGGACGTATATACACAATTAAAATTAAAACGGGTTATTATTTACAATAAGTCAAATAGGATTTATAATTAAATTGAGTTTTTAAACAAAAGAAAATTGCATGAAATTGCCTCGGCAACGGCTTGAAGTAGAACTAGGAAAAAAAAAAACAAGACACAGCACAAGTTTGTCAGGTTTTTTACCGCGTAAGAAACGTGCCAAACTTATTTTTGTTTATCATACTTGTTTTACATGAATGGTTCAATGTTCATTTTCATAATAGAAACATAAGAATGGCTGAGTTTACCTAGCAATCAAGACAAGTAGACAGTGCCAAAAAAATAATATATGAGAACCTTGCAAACCGGGAAATTTGATTTTTAATTAATTTTTATATTCATAATTTAATCTTAGATAACGAAATGCATTATTAAAAATAAATTTAATCAATCAAAAAAGAATAATTGAGGAAAAAATCAACTGCATCCTTTTTAATCTGTCTAAATCTCTGTAAGAATATTTTCTGACAATTCAAGTAGAGAGTTTTTTTTGCATCATTCTATTCTACAATCACGTATAAAATTATACTAAAATTGGAGAGCATATTTGAAGAAATTTTTCTAGAATCTATATGATTACTATTAAGTAACAACATATCGAAAATGTTGCATGGGAAAATATTAATACAGATTTTAAGCTCTTCCAATAAAAACTTTTTAATAATTTAAATTTAAAATATTTCTGTCTTGAACGTCTATGTTTCTCAAATGGTTTTTTCTTTACGGCGTAAATTAAAAAAGTTATTTATCTTAACTTTTCATTTTTCACGTGAAAAAGCTGCACATACAAGAACGTATTTAAGAATGGAGTTATCTTTGCAATTTTAGGCCTAGGTACCAAAATATGTTGGGAATAAAATAAAAGGACGTGGGTACGTATATCAAAATTTCAGTATGAATAGCTGAATTTTTTCGGTAAGAATAGTGGAACCTGAAAAATGGGCTTTTTGTACCGAAATTTCGATACATATAAACACTCTACAAATGAAAACGAGGAATGTACGTCCTTTATTTTGACGACTTCATCTAGGTAATGATTCATTTAAACATCACTTCAGCGATGCATTTTGAATAATCTCTTCTGCCCTCTCTCAAGTCTACGGATGTTCGATTCCGATTCGATTGTCCAAAAAATCGATTCTTGTAAAAAAAATCGATTTTTTACACCCGATTCTTTGCTATTCGATTCTTCACCCTGAGAATCGAAAAGTCAGTTAAAAAAAAAAAATTATTATTATTTATTACAAGGGAACTGACAAATTAAGTTCTACGTAGGTTCGATATATCGTGATTTCGCCTGCAGAAAGAGAGAGAGGTATGAACGGTAACAAGGGATGCCAGACGTGGCGATTTATCGCCAATCTGGCGCTTTAACCTTGATTACTATTCGTCTAGCTTTTTAAAGCAACGTTTTGATTGGCTATTTCAGATTTATCAGCCATGACGGCGACAAATATCTGAACGTACCGTAAAATAGGAAAATAAGACAATAAGTCAAACGTTGGTGCTGGTTTCTTTAAAAATAACAGCAAAACGTTTTTTCGAGTAATTTTAAGGTTAGAAAATTGACAAGATTTTCTTGTACGATTTAAATTTGCGATATTATGTTTAAACAGAATACATAATATTGATCAATGTACTCAAATTAAGCTTAAACATTAAAGGCTTTTTTTATCTAACAAATATTGACATCATTCTTTTCAATTATTTCCCAACTGATTTTTTAGTAAATTCTAATACTACTCTTATTAATATTATTAATACTTATTGATATATTATTAATGATTATTATTACTATTATTATTAATATTTATTAATACTTGTTGTTAAAAACAGTTATTTTTAAGCATTAATTTATTGTAGATCAATTCTTGCAAAAAAATCGATTCTTTATGATTCGATTCAGAATCGATTCTAGAATCGATTTTTCTAAGAGAATCGAACATCCGTACTCTGCTCTCAATTATATTGTTCTAATTATTATGGCTATTGAAATTCATGAACTAAGTTTTTTAACGTTTTTAAAACGACTAAGTCGAAGCACAAACTGTTGAACATTTCATACAAGATCTTTCTTGAAACTTCTGAATTTTACATGAGAACTCGTACTACGATGAATATCTTCTTTCGAATCATATTTTTACGTTCTCATCGATCTCAAAAAGTTAAGAGAACTTCAAAATTTTTTAACTCATCTTCTTTAAGATCTAAAAATTTTATGTACGGCCATTCGTAGTACTCAATAACTCAAACAATTTATCCCAATTACTTTTTTCGATAAAAGAAAAATGATTAGAGTTGTAATATTTACAAAATTTTAAAAATCAAACAGCCAGAATAAGCAGCCCCTGAACCTAGGTACAGAAATAAATGTAATATACGTGTTATATAATAGAGTTGAACATAATGTAGAAAAGCTCGCATTTTCGACAAAATCGACTGCGAGGCACGAGAAACGTGATGAGAATGGGTTCGTTAAAGCCAAATGAGCTTCAACAAGAGATAACTTACAATCACCAAATTACAGTTTTCGATGCTTTAAACTTTAATTTTAAAAGTTCTGTGCACAAATGTGAAGGAAACACAAAGACCGAGTGCGTAACGTGAGATAAATATATCCGATCGTGCACGAAGAAAGGGACCTAATGCGGAAAAAATCGATTTTCAGTTTTTTACGCCAATCGATAGTGTATGAGTTACTCTTTAATTTCCAATAATCAGACATTTTTTAAGTTTAATACTTTTCCTGTTATGAAGCTACAAGCGTAGGCATGATAAGCGTACGTGGGGTCAGAACGAGAGGTCTACGAAATCCAGGCTCACCATTTACCACTACAGCTGTACGCGACGTGTCCGTGAGCTCTACTGGCTCGTGCCTAAAAGTGTAGAGGTAAGTGGAGGGGGTGCTTATCGTACACGCATCCCCGCTACTCAAATGCTGGCTTGCGGGCTTTGCTACGATCGCCCATCCTGTAAAATTCAGCTCTGACGCATTAGGTCTTTTCTTCGTGGACGGTCACATATTATTGAGCGCGAAGCGCGAGAACAAACAGTCGCGCGCCCCAGGGCCCAGTCGCTCTCAAACTTGCGAGCCAAGCGAGTCGCGCGCGATGAGAATGTACCCGCGCGGCGAGCAGATTTTGTTCACCGAATTTACGACGATCGACTTCGCTCTCAAGCATGCTTTTGTTAAAGCTGAGTAATTAGATCGAGTCTGAGGAAACCAGCCAGGTTCAGAAATTCGTCACTGGACTTGAGTTTAAATAAATCATCGTCTGGAAAAAGTTGGCAAAATAAAATATAAATCATGTATTCCATATCTTTATTTTAGTTTCAAAATATTTAAATTTAAAATTATTTATTTACTATTTCACTATAATAATAAGAAACTCTCAAAAGAAAATAACTCCAAAGTAATGAATTTTCATTGAGCGAAGATTATTGTACAAAATTTAATATTTCTTTCTACATAAATTATTAAAAATGTTTGTGATCTCACATTAGTTTACAATTCAAATTTTCATGTTGAATTGCAAGCACCGTATTGCAAAGTAAAATTCCAATATATTGTGAAAAGAATCTTCGTCCATAAACAAATCATCAAGAAATAAAATGAAATAAGTATGAATCCTAAAAACAATTGCCTTTTAATTTTTGAGAAAATAAATATTTGACCTTATAAAATAAAGGTCAGAAATAAATTTCACTTTTTTTGAATTAAGGCCATGTGATGAGTGTGTCATGTGACCAGATTCCTACCTTACCGGCACTTTTTTTATTTGTCAACTTATTTTCACACGAATGGCCACATCGAGTTGAAAATTTGGGATGATAAATAAGAAGCACTAAGAAAGGCGGCTCTGGTCCTAAATTGTAATAATCATAAAGAAGGCAAAAAAAAATTTTACAAAAAAAACTTTTTTCATGATTATTACAATTTACGACCAGAGCCGCCTTTTTTAATACTTCTTATTTATTATCCCAAATTTTCAACTCGATGTGGCTATTCGTGTGAAAATAAGTTGACAAATAAAAAAATGTCGGTAAGGTAGGAATCCGGTCACGTGACTCACTCGTCACATGGCCTTAAGACCATTTTGTTTTGTTTCTTTTTAGGCTCAAAAGAAAGTTGAGCTTCTTTTCCTTATTGATCTTCAAATTAAAAACTTTACAGACAATTGCTTATTTATGAAACTAAGCGTTAAGTGTTTTTTCCGTCCTTTTCACTGAACATAAGCATTTTTTGAAATAATAAATATTTGACCTTTAAAGATAAAGGTCAAAGTAAATGTCACCTTTTTTTTAATATACACTACATATGTATTTAAATGACGTTGGCGCTCGTCCACTAAAGTACTTAATATTTATTTTCATAAACAAATAATTGTCAGCCCCATTTTAAAAACAAAATTTTGTGAAGGAAAAAACATCAGCTTTCTTTGAAGCATATAATAAATCCAAATTTTTGTAGTGAAAAGGGCTTAGAAAATCCTATTGAACCTGTAGAAGACAATTACAAAAATATCGGTCAACTCTTCAAATGCAAAAAGCTCAGCTCTCTTTTAGGCCTAAAAGAAAAAAAAATGGTCCAAATTCGAAAGGAAGTGAAATTAATTATTGACCCTCATCTTTAAGGTCAAATATTTATTGTTCCAAAAAATTCTTATGGTCAATGAAAAGGGCGTGAAAAATTCTATAGAAACTGTGAAGGACAAAATTTTGTTTTATTGATAATAAAAGAGTTACAAGTCGCTGAATTCGATAAAACACTAAAAAAACAAGAAAATAACTCCCCCTCGCTCTCGGTAAATATTTGTCCCAATCGCAAATTGTTTTCCCCATTAATTGCCATCCAGTGGACTACACTTTGCCGAAGTTTGAGTCCAATCGGAGAACTTTGGTTTCTACGTGTGTGTTTAAAATATACATTGTTTACAGTACGTTTAGTCATAAACTTCCAATAATTTATTGTAAAATTACAACAGACATTTTTAGCGCCGTGAATCTTCTAAGCGCAGGCATTCTCAGTGCATATTTAAGGAATTATAATTGATCTACACGAAAATATTGTAATAGTCGTGTAATATTTCCTTTTTCGGTATAAATTTAGATATGAAAAATCCAAAAATATACGTTGTTTCTTATCAGTGTTAATCTAAGGACTTGCAACTATCCTTCTTTTGAAACGCACTTTTCTATGGCGCAGGGAACCAGCTAAAAAGCTAAAAAAAAAAAGGTAATTTTTCTAACTTTGAAAGCAAACTCTAAATTATTTGATGATGCCTATTTTACTATTGAAAACCTTATGATTCACAGTTTTCAAATTAGATACATTTACATTGAAAAATTATCACAATTGAATGCTTCAAGTATGTTTAATTCCTATTTCAGGAAAATTATGCATAGTTCATATGTGAACGATTTCAAATTAAATGTTAAGGGGTCCTTGCCAAAATGTTATGAAATCCAGGAAATTATTTTTGTTTAAAGGAACTTTATAAAACTAACTGAATTATCAATTTTTAAATTATTTTTCACCCAAAATAATACGAAAATACCAATTTCGGAGATCAAGAATCACATTCGTAGTGTAGATAGATTTTAGAACAAAAATTGTATGTATATATGCACTTTCATATTATAATCATATTATAATATCGTTGGTTCGTTTATGCATGAGAGAGCATGTCAGGATGTCAGGCATCATAGATTTGTATCTCCTAGATTGTTGAGGGTTAGAATGAAAGAGGGAATCAGAATATTATTCATCAAAGCGTACTATACCCCAATAGATGGTGACATGAGTGAAGTGAAATACGTCTTCTGCGACATTTTATAGGATACTTTAAGTACTTGCGATCATGATGAAGGAAGCATTCTACTAGAATATATGAGTGGATGCGTTGGCGTCAAACGACAGGGTAAAGAAAGCGTGCTAGGTAATTTTGGAGATCGGAGAACAAATTGTAACAGAGAAAGATTAGTTAGCTTACACTTAGAAAGGGGCTTATTTATTACAAATACTTGGCTTAGGCATGATATGATCCACACTTAAGCCTGGTGTAGAGGAGATAGCTACAGTGTAATTGACTTCGTTGTTTAGGATGAAAGACTATTATAAAGAGAGCTAGTAAAAGATACAAGGGTCATGAGGGGTTCTAAATGCAATACTGAGCATTACCTTCTAGTCTCCAAAATAAACTTAGGTCAGGAATGGAGAAGAAAGAGAACCAAACAAATGGAAGAAACGTGAATCAAGATTGAGAATTTACAGAAACCGGAATTGCGAAAAGATTTTCAAAATAGGATAAACTGCGGTCATAGGAAAAGTGTCTCGTGATGCTTGGTAGAACGATGGAAGTCAAGCAGCTGCACAAAAAAAGAAAGAAGCTAATGAAGGGAAGTTGAACATCTCAGGCTTTAGCGATGAGGAGAGAAATAGAATTGAAAATTATTACATACACAAAAAGAGGAAAGTAAAAGTACTAGTCAAGGAAAGTAAAGATAAAAAAAAACAGAAGACGAGAAGAAAATGCAAACGATTCTGAAGAATGCAAGAAACTTTTTTATGAATGAGCGTTGATCAATATGAAGAGGAGCAAAAGTACAAAGTTAGACAGCATGAAAAATAGCAACGGTAAAATGCTATATGATACAGACGGAATACTAGACTCTTTGAAGGAATCTTTTGAGGAATTATTGGGAGGTGAAGCTGGAGGGCACCACGACTGCAATATAGAACACGATACGTTAGAAAACTCAATTGAGAGAGTCTGTGCCTCTGAGGTTAGGTATATAATTAAGAATTTAAAAAATGATAAGGCTGCTGTTGCAGACAGTATTAACACTGAAATGCATAAATACGGTGTCGACTTCATACCTCACAGGTTGTGCGAATTGATAAATTTATGTATCGAGATAAGAGAAGTTCCACACAGAAAAAACGGAAGATAAACTTTACATCGATTTCCGACGAAAGTTTCACTGCAACAAAAATTAACCTTGTCGAATAAACTTTACATGAAATTGAGATAATTCTGTGTTTTTAAATCATCTCGAGATAATTTGTCAGCTGTTTGTCAGCGTCTTCTGCTATGGTTTTGTTCCTAACCCTACAATACCGACTATAGCTTTTCACATATATACTTTGCCGTTTTTCCATTGCTGCGAAGGACGTAGCAGACGACAGTTTTTATTCCATCGTAAGATAAACTTTCGCCAAATAGCATGTAATCTTTAACAGCTGAACATTTTATCTACAACAAAATTTAACTTCAGTTTTTTCTGTGCAGATGATGGGAAAAAAGCGTTTATCGTACCAATATACAAAGGAAAGGGAGATAAAAGCAACTGCAATAATTACAGAGGTATCAGCTTATTAAGTACATTATCATGTACGGTCCAATATTTAGCTTAAGACACATCACAGAAAAAAGTTTAAGAGTCAGGAGAAATGTTTTCTGTGCATTTGTTGACCAAGAAGAAGCGTTTGACAAGATGGATAGAAGTGAGCTTTGGGAAGTCCTGAAAGAGGACAGAGGCAATGGATGGCTCCTACAAGCAATACAAACAATATATGCTAGTAGAGTTGAGAGCACAATTTTTTAAAGCATAAATTCGACTCCGTATCAAATATATTTAACTACGCATATTTTACTCTAGAGTAAAATAGAGTGAGCAAAAAGTTCTGAGGTGCGTTCAGAGTGAATATAATTAATCCGCACCGCACAGGAACAAAATCTTGACACATGCTCAATCCGGAGTTAAAGAGTAGTGACGGGACTTCTTACGGAGTTCATGTTCGGAGCTGCGTTCGCAGAAAACTTGCAAACATTCTCTTCGCAGTTGTTCGTCACATCATGGCCGCAAGTCAACGCGTGCGTAACAGCGAACACGAAAACATGAAAATTCTAGAATAGAGAATTCTAGATGGTCGCTTGTCGCGTCGGTGCGATTTGTTATTCAATATTTAGAAAAGTGAAATATGTCGACGATAAAAAGAGTGAGCTATGCCAACCAGACAAAGTAAGTGAAAATTGTATGTATGAATCAGATTGGAATACGAAGAATTCATAGACGCCGGTAAATATAATTGTGTATAGTAATAATTATGAACAAATCCATGATGCTTTTAAATCTTTTTGTACGATTTAAAAAAATTGTGTGGATTATTTCTTTCAGAATTGATAAAGAAATGCTTGGAAAATTGTTCCCAATTCGCTTTTGGAGCATTTAAAAAATATTCCTGAACATTTATGAGTAAGTGGCTTTAGTATTAATTTTTAATAATAAAAGGTTTCTAAATTGAGATAATTGCCTTATATACAAATATAACCAATTTTAAAACACGATTTTTTTAAATCGTGGAAGATTTCAAAAGCATCATGGATATGCTCATAATTATTATTATATAAAATTATACTTACCGGCGTCTATGAATTCTTCGTATCCCAATTCGGATTCATAAACAGAGAGTTTTCACCCAGTTTGTCTGGTTGCCATCTCTTTTTATCATCGACATATTCCACTTTTCTAAATATTAAATAACGAATCGCACCGACGCGACACGCGTCGATCTAGAATTCTGGAATTTTACCATCAAATATATTCAGAGTACTGGCTTCTATTTCTAAATAGTGAAATACTCCCTTCAGCGTTCCTTTTTACCGATATTCGCTCCTTAAAATCAACTTCTGATGGTGAAGTGGGACATCTATAGGGACAGAACGGAGTTGATTGAAATAACTCCGGACAGTGTAGTTGAGGAGTTCTTTTCCAAGAGTTACATTTCAACTCGTCTTCTTCTATTCCGCTTGCCGTTTAGTCAAAACGGTGGGACTTTTATAGGATATGCTTCGGAGTTGATTTTAACTCCGCTTTTTTAACAGTGTAGTCATGGACAAGTGTCTAAGAATGGCCCTCTTCGGCAAAGAAGTTGTAGATCTCGAGATATTAAGGGTACGTGTGCTGTCTTTCGCAGATGATAAGGTTATTATGGCAGAGTCAATCGAAGATTTGCAAGGAAAGTTGAAAAAATTGAATACAAGCATGAAGAACATGGGCGTCAAAATTGATGACAATAAAACAAAAATTATGGTGTTTGAAGGGCAATACATAATTCTATATTTTTACAGACTGTACTGCACGGCAGTGAGACCTGAACCTACCAAGAAAAGGATATGAGTACAATTAACACGATTAACATAAAATTTCTGCGCATTATGTGCGACAAGACACTGATTGATAAAGTGAGTAATGAGATAAACCTCAAAGAATGTGGCGTAGAGGAGACACAAGTTGACATATATGAAGGAAATTCGTTAAGATGGTTTGGGCATGTTGAGAGAATGAAATATGAACGACTGACGAAACAAGTGTATCAAGGTAAATGGCAGTGTGACCAGAGGCAGACCGCGGAAGGAATGGTTAGAATGTGTGAATGAGACTCAGGTTCGACGATACATAAGAAACCGTAGAAACGCAAGAGCTTGAATGAGAAGATGCATGGGCGTGAAGGAAGCTAGAGAGGTGTGCCAAAACAAGAAAGTGTTGCGACATATAGTTTATAAGAAGTGCATCCGGATGAGTATCAGTGAAGTGAATGACGCCTGAAACAAAAGACCTCTCCACTTGTGGTGATCGCTAGAGAGATTGATCAGCATCCTGGGTCAGAACAGTGTTGGGAAACAAACGTGTCATTATTTGAACGGAACGGCTTAATATCTTAATGGCCTAACGTTGAATATATACATATCGTTTCACTAAGTAAAAAGAGTGAGTTAACGCATGAAGTTAGCTGATAAGCCTTTTTATTCGCCATCTGACTGGCTGTCGAGTCACGTGAACGTTAATGCCACTCATAGCCAGCGAAATTCAAATTGTCATTCGTTTCGTTTTTTGTTACTTACTTAGTGACTAAAATTAAAAGTTGCAATATTTTTAAGCTGTACAGAATTTTTCATTGTTAATCATAAAAAAGCTGCTTTCTTATGTTTCCAATTTTATTTCTAAAATATTATACATCAGACTCAGGTACCTTTCACACGATTTCAGATCAGTAGATTGCATGCAGAAAGTCCACAAGAGTGTAAGAGATGGAGAACAGTCTGTCCTTTTCGTTCCTGTGGGCAATCTACATGCAATTTGCTGATCTGCAACCGTGAGAAAGAGCCCTTAATAATAAGTAATTCAAAATCATTTGTCATGCGTATTTAACTTAGGGTGAGTGAGTGAGATGGTTATGTTCTTTTCCCTAATTGATCGTGATTTTCCCTGGAGATTGGTGATTGGTCGTTCTTTTTGGCGCTCAGTAATTGGTCAAAAGCGAAAACTATCACGTGATCATCATGAATTTCATCTGTCGGAGGACGGGCGATCGCGAAATGGCGCCCGGTGAAATACATGGTGTGCGGTCTCCTTGTTTTTAAAAATAATTATCTAAGAATATCTTTAGTTTGGCCATTTTTCAAAGAATAGGCTCGATTTGTTTACGGAATTAACTTAAAATGCCTTTCAGATGACTCTTTTCTATGCTACTTTGTAAATTTACAATAACCACTGATTATTTAAACAAATGCAGAGTTTGGCTATTGTTTAGCTTACATTAAAACGTACATGCAGCTATAACCTTTTTAATAATAAGCACAACTTTTCTATCTGAACTATAATATTAAAATCAAAACCATTTGAACATCTTAAACAAATTTATTTTTATAAAAAAATATACGCACAATGTACCTACTGAGAATTAAAAAACCAGTACAAATTTTAATATTGGTAAAAACTTTTCTTTTCATTAATTTCCGTCTTTTTTCTTTTTGTTAGTTGCTTACAGTATTTTAATAATCTCTTCAATAAAATGATATTGTGCTATTTTAAGATTTTCTGAATTAATTTTTCACATGCAATATATTTTTCCCTAATTTTTATTATGATGTTATTCTGTGTTGTTTTTTCAATTTTTTCAAAAAGATATTTAAACTATTTTTGGATTATGCAATTCAAAATGATTTCATCATGGGCTAATTATTTTTAAAGAAAAAACTACAATTTTAATTAATATTTTGGCTTATTTCTAAATATTTCTTTTTACAATTATACAGCCTTACTTTTTTTCGAAAAGAATTTTTTTTATTAGAATAATAAACAATGAAAATTATGAACATTCAGAAATTATGATTATGAACGTTTATCATTTTATTTTATTTAACTTTCAATTACATTTTCGATGGATATAACTTCCTTCTAATTGTAACTATTATTGCAATGTTAAACGATTGAAAATATGAATTCATCTGTGTTATTTTTATTAAAAAACATAAAAATTTGAATTAGTTTTGGAATTTAAAGAAGTTTAGCAAATTTGAAAAAATGTGTTTACTCTTGACTCATTTATGTTTAAAGAAAACGGAGTCAACTAAGAATATCTTTCCGGTGACTTTTCTCTATTCTTGGTATATTCCCAAGAATGATTAATTATTTAAAAAATTGTCATAAACAAATTCAGAGTTTGGCCATTTTTCCACGAATAGAGTTTTGGGTATTTTTCAACAAATAGCCTAATTTCTTTTACAGAATTAACTAAGAATATCTTTCCGATGACTTTTTATTTGTCTGATTCTTTGCAAATTTTCAAGTATTATTAATTTTTAAAATAATTTTCGTAAACAAATTAAGACCTTGGCCTTTCTTCAACGAATATGATAAATTAGTATAGGGTATCAAGAATAATTCTTCCCTATGTTATTTAGCAATTTTACAATAATTGTTAATTATTTTAACAATTTTCATAAACATATTTAGAGTTTGGCTGTTTCTCAACGAATAGGCTCAATTTGTTTACGAATTCAACTAAGAATATATTTCCGACGACTGTTACCTATGAAGCTTTGTAAAATCACAATAATTTTCAATTATTTAAACAATTTCAATTAAAAAACTGAGAGTTTGGCTATTTTTTAACGAATAGGCTCCATTTTTTATATAATTAAGTAAGAATATCTTTCCAGTAACTTTTTGCTATAATGTTCTGGAAATTTCAAAAAATGAATCATTATTTAAACAATTTTGATAAACAAATCAAGAGTTTTGCTGTTTTTCAAAGAATAGGCTCAATTTGTTTACGGGATCAATAGAGACCATTTTTCAAATAACTTTTTCCTATGTATGTTACTTTGAAAATTTACAATAATTGTTAATTATTTAAACAATTTTCATAAACACATTCAGAACAATTTGTTTACGGAGTGAACTAAGATTGCATTTCCGAGGACTATTTAATATGTTTTGTAAATTTACAAGATTTATTAATTATTTAAACAATTTTGATTTAAAAATTCAGAGTTTAGCTATTTTTCAAGGAATAGGCACAATTTGTTTACGGAGTCAAAAAGTATGTCTCTCCCAAGACTCTTTTTCTATGTTTCTTTACAAATTCAGATTTTGGCTATTTTCAACGAACTTTTTATGTTCAGCAAATGTACAAGATTTATTAATTATTGGAACAATTTTCATTAAAAAATTAAGAGTTTGGCTATTTCTGAAAGAATGGGCTCAATTTGTTTCCAGAATCAACAAAGAATGTATTTCCAATAACTATTTTCTACGATACTTTGAACATTTATAACAATTATTAATTATTTGAACAGTTTTCATAAACATATTCAGAGTCTGGACCTTTTTCAAGGAACAGGCACAATTTGTTTACGGAGGCGCCTAAGAATATATTTATGATTACACTTTTGTATTTTGTTTGGTAAATTTACAAGAATTAATAATTATTTAAACAATTTTCATAAAGAAATCAGGAACTCAGCCATTTTTCAACGACAAGGATCAATTAGTTTGATGCATCAAGATTTCTACGATACTTTGCAAATATAAAATAATTAATAATTATTTATATAATATTCATAAACAAATTCAGAGTTTAGTTATTTGTCAACGCAAAGGATCTTTTTAACAGAATTATCTAAGAATATCTTTCCGATGACTTTTTCTGTGATACTTCGTAAATTCTCAAGAAAGTACATATTTCCAATAAGACTTTCCTACATTACTTTTCACATTTGCAATAATTATTATTTACTTAAACATTTTTCATAAAAATATTCAGAGTTTGGGTATTTTTCAAGGAACAGACACAATTTGTTTACGGAGTCAACTAACAATGTCTTTCTGATGACTCCATTCTATGTTGCTTTGTCAATTTAAAGTAACTATTAATTATTTAAACAATTTACATAAACAAATTCAGAGTTTGGATATTCATCAACGAATAGGCTGCATTTTGTTGCAGAATTAACTAAGAATATATTTCCCATAACTTTTTTCTGTGATTCTTTGTAAATTCCCACTTATTATCGATTATTTAAAAAAATTTTACCGGCAATTTGGAGGCAACTAAGAATATCTTTTCGAAGACTATTTCCTATGATACTTCGCAAATTCATAATAATTATTAATGATTTAAACAATTTTCCGAAATATATTTACTGTTTGTCTATTTTCAAAGGAATAGGCTGAATTTTTTATGGAAGCAACGAAGTATGTATTTCAAATAAGAATTTCGTGCATTAGTTCGCATATCCATAATAATTATTTATTATTGAAATATTTTTCATAAACATATTCAGAGTTTGGGTATTCTTCAAAGAATGGACACAATTAGTTTACGGAGTCAACTAAGATTGTCTTTCCGATGAACTTTTCTATGTTGTTTTGTAAATTTACAAGAATTATCAATTATTGAAACAACTTTTAAGAAAAAATAAAAATTTGGCTATTTTTAAACGAATAGGGTGAATTTTTTTACAGAATTAACTAAGAATATCTTTTCGGTGACTTCATTAGGCTCTTCAAATTTCACAAATTTATTAATTATTTAGAATATTTTAATAAGCAAATTAAGAGTTTGGCAATTTGTCGGAGAAACCCTCCCGTAAAAAAATCATGCTCGACATTAGTGAAAACCGAGGTTAAAACGCAGCGAATACACAACTCGGTCGTATACGTCGCAGATGGCCATTCATCCGAGTGCTATTCGCACTCGAAATGGCTTGAAATCTAGACTCTTCTCGAGACAAGATCATTTACTGTGTATTTCTATGAAAATTTGTATGTGCCGACACTTTATAGGTTTTTTTTTCAAAAGTTGCATGAAAATATTTATAGTTGCACAAGTATTTATTCTGCATCGTGAGAGGGTATGCATGCGAAGACATGTACAAATCAAAATTATTGAAGTAAAAATTAATTTCATGGTATTTTATTGAACTTCATTCCCAAATATAATAATTACATGTAAAGAAACTAGTCGCGTGCGTAGCGCGCGTATGAAGCTCTAGTTTAAGAAAAAGGTTAAGCAACCACTGCAGGGTAAAAGTAGATACCCTGGGCCATAGCGCGGGCTGTTATTGGTCGATAGGCGTGGCCTTAAATGAGGAGTGGGGGTAGGAAAGGGGGCGTGGCCCCTCCTGATTGGCCGAGGGCGTGGCCTAATTACAAAATGGATCACATTAGGGGGCGTAGCCAACTTAAAAAATGGCGCTAATTAGGGGTGTGGCCTAATTACAAAATGGCTGTTATACTAATTAATCGGATGAATTTTTCTGAGTTGGAAAAGGGAAGGGGTCACACATGATTCCATCGAGTGGATGATTCTCACCTGTAAAAAAGGGAGGGGGCTCCACCCCCTCCCTGTGCAAACCTGTGAAGATTCATGAATGGACATGTTGCGCCTCGAAAAGGGGAGGGGCCCCACCCCCTCCCTGTTATTCCAAGAGCAAAGAACGATTCGGAAAAGGAGAGAATTAATTATCCTTATTTTCTATCTATCTAGGTTGGAAAAGGAATTTTAAACAAAGCTATAATTACTTAAAGGTATGTATAATATTTAATTCACTAATTAGATTATAAAACTATCCTAAATTATTTTCAAGTGAAACGTAGTAAATATACACATTTTTAAATTATAATTCCATATCTGTTCTTATTAAATATCCAGCAAAATACATTTAATTATGTACGAGTAGAAAAAATAAGTTCAACCTCGCCAACAATGTATGGAATTAAGATGGTTGTCAGTTCCATGAAAACGATTTCAAAATACAATTCGACGAATTCTTTCTCAAGTTTTGTTTGTACCTGACTTTTGAAGTATGTAGATTTAAACTTAATTATCTGACGAATTAACTCCTCATTCGGTGAGTTTTTATTTTCAGAGACTAAATAATTGACTATCGTTTCGACTAAAAAATCTTTACATCCTTCTACGTTTTTCAATAATCGCTGAATTCTTCTGAACCTTTCATCGACACACGCAATAACATTTTTCAGTCATTCGAAACTTGACTTCTGTAGAACTACTTCCGGTGTATATTGCTTCTTCTTCTTGGCCTCCATTTCAACCTGCTGGATTTCATTGTTGGGCTCGTCGTTGCGTTCCTTGCCGTCCCTCAGAAGTATTGCTTTGTTGCCGTGAGCGGTCGTAAAAACGAGCGTGTATTTGCCCAATTCAATGGTTTTCAGGTATAAAGGTGAATTCCCGAAACAGAAATACGACTCTATTATATCCAAGTGTTGTTGGAGATTTGTCCAAGTTGCCGGATCGAAGGTAATTCCGCTACCTGAACTGTTCATAATTTTAATGACCGATTGAAATTTTCCATCCGATTGAACATCTATTCCAATTGAAATAGTCTTCGAAAATGAATGATTAAGTCCGTAAACAGTTGGCAGAATCATTTGTTGTGTAGTCCTCTTCGTGAAATTTGTAGCCATCGTGACCAATCGTTTAAGAGCAGCCTTAGTGAGTATTTGTTTAAGAGGTGTTGATTTGGATTTGATCCTTTTTATTTTTGATGTTTCGGAAGCAGTTTTATCAGTCTGCGTATCAGACGAAACTACAGTAGTTTGAGTGGCCATGGACTTTGAAAAATCAAAGACCTGCGACGATTCCACCTCTACTGAATCGATGTTAACTTGCGACATAGTGGCTCGTTCAGATATAAAAACTCAACTAATTCAAAGAGGTTCCTCACATGGTTTTATATATGTGAAATATCTGAGGAGTGGGGATAGCATTCTTTGTTGAGTGGGGCGATCCATATGTGGCGAGCGTGGGAATAACCATTATGTGACACATGGAAAGAAAGAATATAATGCCGTATTTCCTAGAATTCACACAATAGACCAGGTGTTTCATAGAAATCATACAAGAAACCTATATGACATATAAATTCCACAAAAGAATGTGTGATTTATGTAAAATTCACAAAAGAATCCATATGTCATGTAATTTACATAAAAGAACACCTGCATATCGTGAATCACACAGAGAAAATATGTATATAGTGTGAATTACACGAAAGAACACATATAAACTGTAACTTACACAAAATAATCTATATGTCGTGTGATTTACACAATAGACCACATGCATGTCATAAATCAAGATGAAAGAATTTCTTTTTCTAGGAATTCAACAAAAAAATATCTGTTTCTTGTAACAATTGCAAGAAAATGTGCATTTCCCAAAAAGTATACAAAAGTTTGTGAGTAAGAAAAGCACATGCATTCATAAACTAACCAATTGTAATGGAAAGTTATAAATTACGTAGATGGTTATCGAAAACATGAGTAAACAATTGTAAAAAAGATTTCCAAAAAACACAGTGACAGTCTAAAGATGAAATAACCGGATACGAATTTTTTTTTGTTGAAAATGGGGAATGATCACTGAAATCTACTGTATGATATTTTGTGAAAC
>CAKNXH010058239.1:2821-28572 GCA_932178445.1 Andricus quercusramuli | reverse complement strand
ATTTTGAAATCGATGTATTGTCACTTGTTTCACAAAATATCATACAGCAGATTTCAGTGATCATTCCCCATTTCCAACGAAAAAAAATTCGTATCCGGTTATTTCATCTTTAGACTGTCACTGTGTTTTTTGGAAATCTTTCTTACAATTGTTTACTCATGTTTTCGATAACCATCTACGTAATTTATAACTTTCCATTACAATTGGTTAGTTTATGAATGCATGTGCTTTTCTTACTTAACTTCTTTGCACACTGTACGACACATAACTGATTTATGGTTTTCAAACTCACAAACTTTTGTATACTTTTTGGGAAATGCACATTTTCTTGCAATTGTTACAAGAAACAGATATTTTTTTGTTGAGTTCCTAGAAAAAGAAACTCTTTTATCTTGATTTATGACATGCATGTGGTCTATTGTGTAAATCACACGACATATAGATTATTTTGCGTAATTTACAGATTATATGTGTTCTTTCGTGTAATTCACACTATATACATATTTTCTCTGTGTGATTTACGATATGCAGGTGTTCTTTTGTGTAAATTACATGACATATGGATTCTTCTGTGAATGTTACATAAATCACGCATTCTTTTGTGGAATTTATATGTCATGTAGGTTTCTTGTATGATTTCTATGAAACACCTGGTCTATTGTGTAAATTCTAGGAAATACGGCATTATATTCTTTCTTTACATGTGTCACAACGGTTATTCCCACGCTCGCCACATATGGATCGCCCCACTCAACAAAGAATGCTATCCCCACTCCTCAAATATTTCACATATATAAAACCATGTGAGGAACCTCTTTGAATCAGTTGAGTTTTTATATCTGAATGAGCCACTATGTCGCAAGTTAACATCGATTCAGTAGAGGTGGAATCGTCGCAGGTCATTGATTTTCCAAAGTCCATGGCCACTCAAACTACTGGAGTTTTGTCTGATACGCAGACTGATAAAACTGCTTCCGAAACATCAAAAATAAAAAGGATCAAATCCAAATCAACACCTCTTAAACAAATACTCACTAAGGCTGCTCTTAAACGATTGGTCACGATGGCTACAAATTTCACGAAGAGAACTACACAACAAATGATTCTGCCAACTGTTTACGGACTTAATCATTCATTTTCGAAGACTATTTTAATTGGACTAGAGGTTCAATCGGATAGAAAATTTCAATCGGTCATTAAAATTATGAACAGTTCAGGTAGCGGAATTACCTTCGATCCGGCAACTTGGACAAATCTCCAACAACACTTGGATATAATAGAGTCGTACTTCTGTTTCGGAAATTCACCTTTATACCTGAAAACCATTGAATTGGTCAAATACACGCTCGTGTTTACGACCGCTCACGGCAACAAAGCAATAATTCTGAGGGACGGCAAGGAACGCAACGACGAGCCCAACAATGAAACCCAGCAGGTTGGAATGGAGGCCGAGAAGAAGAAGCAATATACACCGGAAGTAGTTCTACAGAAGTCAAGTTTCGAAGGACTGAAGAATGTTATTGTGTGTGTCGATGAAATGTTCAGAAGAATTCAACGATTATTGAAAAACGTAGAAGGATGTAAAGATTTTTTAGTTGCAACGATTGTCAATTATTTAGTCTCTGAAAATATAAACTCACAGAATGAGGAGTTTATTCGTCAGATAATTGAGCTTGAATCTACATACTTCAAAAGTCCATACATTGTTGGCGAGGTTGAACTTATTTTTTCTACTCGTACATAATTAAATGTATTTTGCTGGATATTCAATAAAAACAGATATGGAATTATAATGTAAAAATGTGTATATTTACTACCTTTCACCTGAAAATAATTTAGGATAATTTTATATTCTAATTCGTGAATTAAATATTATACATACCTTTAAGTAATTACAGCTTTGTTTAAAATTCCTTTTCCAACCTAGATAGATAGAAAATAAGGATAACTAATTCTCTCCTTTTCCAAATCGTCCTTTGCTCTTGGAATAACGGGGAGGGGGTGGGGCCCCCTCCCCTTTTCGAGGCGCAACATGTCCATTCATGAATCTTCACAGGTTCGCACAGGGAGGGGGTGGGGCCCCCTCCCATTTTCAAACTTTGACACATTTATTCGATGGGAGGGGGAGGGGGCCCCTCCCTTTTTTACAGGTGAGAATCATCCACTTGATGGAATCATGTGTGACCCCTCCCCTTTTCCAACTCAGAAAAATTCATTCGATTAATTAGTATAACCGCCATTTTGTAATTAGGCCACACCCCTAATTGGCGCCATTTTGTAATCAGATCACATCCCTAATTAGCGCCATTTTGTAATTAGGCTACGCCCCCTAATGGGCGCCATTTTGTAATTAGGCCACGCCGCCTTTCCTACTCCCACTCCTCATTTTAGGCCACGCCTATCGACCAATCACAGCCCACGCTATGGCCCAGGGTATCTACTAGTAAACAACCACATCAGAGAAACTGCCGCCTACGAAAATGACACAGGCTCCCAGTAGAACCGCAAAAAATCAGACCTATGGCCACGTCTCACGACCCTGAGATGGGTGGCCACAGGGCACGACGAAGTCACAACGATAAGATGGCGAAACACTCTTGTGCATTGAGGACACGGAGCGACCCAAGGATGACAGCTTTCTGCATATATCTAGCAAGTACATTGGAATATTTTTGGCATGCGGGTATGGCATTAGGGTAACAAGCCAGTGATAATTTCGCTTCTCCGAGAGCAACAATCACAACGACAATTCCATTAGCCGCATATTCTGGGTACTGCCATTGCAGCTCTAGTTGCAGAAAATTTGGCACTTCTCGTTTAGGATATTTGATACCTGTGCTATTCTGCTCTCTTAATTTGCTTAGTCACCATTTTTCCCTTCCTTAGTCTTCCGTTCACATGTATCCTGGAAAATTCCAACTCAGAAATCTCTTATGCATGGTCTTCCACTTTCCTATGTTCCTTCTATCTCCAGACCTTCACTCCATAACATAGGGTTACCATCCGTCCTGGTTTTTCGGGGCATGTCCTCTTTTTTCGAGGTCTGTCCTGGTGTCCTGATTTTTTTCTTGAAAATAGGCAAAATGTCCTGGTTTTTTACGAAACCAAGATTTTTGACAGCAAATATTTTATATTTTTATATTTCTACAATCGCAGCTGCATGTTTCAGCATAATACTGAACGCAACTTTATAGAAATGCGCGCGCTATTCAAATTCTTAATTTAGTATGTGAATTGTGCGCGAAAAGCGCTAGTGTATAGTATATTTTTTTTGTGCGGCATTAACGAGCGTGATAGTATGCTGTATGTATGTTACATAGTCTATGGCAGCTGTCAATTTCATTTGTGTTGTTTTCTCGACACTTCGTGCTTTTTTAGACATCAATGAAAAAATTACGAATTCATCATGCCTAAAAGAAAATGTATGTTCAACAACGAGCTTGCCAAGAAGTTCCCCTGTTTTAGTAAAGTAGAAGATTCAACGCGAGCATATTGCAATTTGTGCTCTGCAAGTATATCTAATTCTAATGGTGGATTGTACCTGCATAACCTGCATCCTCATTCTTTTACTCTTTCTCATTTTTTTTTCAATTGGATGTATTGAATGCCGTACTATTTGAACTTGGAGTAAATATGCAATTTTTATCCTTTTCTAAAAATGCCATTAAAATGGTAGATTTATAACAATTTTCAATCACTTTTCTGCGAAGGAAATTTTTGTTGCATATTTCTCGGATTAAGAATTTTTATTTCCCAAAATTTCCCTGCATTTTATTTTCATTTCAATTTTCATTTTCAATTTCTCATAATTATTACTAACGATATTTGCCTCCAAAAATTTAATTTGCATGATCACTTTTTCACATAAAATTGATCCCAAACTATAAATCACAGAATATCATTACATTTTTGTATATTTGAATGTTATTTTCGGGCACGTTTTCATTTACTGGTAGTATTTATGAAAATAGTCGTTTTAAATAGGAAAATTTGGAGAAGGAAGTTTATCAGTCTTCAGTTTTGCCAAAATCTGTGGATATTGTTAGTGACGTTTGAGTGAATTTTGAAAGAGTTTGAAAATTGTAGAAATTGCAAAATGGATACATTTTTACAGGGTCCAAAGATTTAGATAATCACATCAATAGTGTAAAGCACCGTAAAGCCGTACAGACAGCGTCCACGTCAAAATCGATAGCTGATTTTGTAATTCCAAAATTTACTCCATTGGACAACAAAATATGTGCCGCCGAAGGAGCCCTTGCATTCCACGTCCTGAAGCACCATTTAAGTTTTCTTTCTCAAGATTGCACTGCCAGTTTGTTACGAGAAATTTTCCCAGATTCTCAAATAGCTACAAAAATATCATGTTCTACAACTAAGGTTGAATCAATAATTTGCAATGTCTTATCGTCGCACGTACAAGACATAGTTCACCAGGATCTACAAAAAGCGAGTTTCGTTGGCATCATTACGGACGACAGTAATCATGGCCATGAAAAATTATTCCCTATAATCGCTCAATATTTCGATCACGAAAAAAACGGAATTCAAGCTAAAATGCTTGATTTACAAGAAACGAAGGATGAGAAAGCGGTTACCATCGCGACCTGTCTTGAAATTGTTCTCGCTAAGCACGGAATAAAAGAAAAATTGACGGCATTTGCAGCTGACAACAAAAATTCAAATTTCGGGGGTCTTAGACGCGGAGAAAAAAATAACATTCATGCCCTCTTGAAGCATAACATTAAAACTAACGTTCTGGGAATTGGATGTAATGCGCACATTTTCCATAACAGCGCTCAGCACGGGCTCAGCCGATTTGAATTGTTCGATGCATTTTGAAAATTTTTGAGACCATTTTCTTTCAAAATTCAAAAATTCTATGTACGGCTTTCATAGTAATCCAAAACTCGAACAATCTATCCTAATGAATTTTCTGATAAAAAAAACTTACCGGAGTTATAGCATTTTCAAAATTACAAAAAACAAACGTAAATGAACATTTTTTGCCGAAAAACGCACGATATGAAAAAAATTCTAGAGGAGAAAAATGTTTCTTTTCGAACACCCTACAATATTTTCGCAACAACTTCTTGAATTTTTCCAAAAATTGAAAATCCGAATTTTGATCACTCAAAAAAATAATGAAAAATCAATAATTTCATTTTTCTGATAAACTATGCAAGATACGACCAAAGATGAATGAAACAAAATTATGCACCCAAAAAAGATCTCCAAATTTGTTATTCTTCACTTTTTGATATGATGCGTAGTTTTTGTTTTATTCGTAAAAGGCAGCATTGGAAATAGTAAAATTAAATTTTTAGACGAATAACACAAGCTACGTGAAAAATGACAGAGACAAAATTTGTACATCCAAAGGAGAGGTACACATTTGTTATGAATCATGTTCTGATAAGATGCGTAGTTTTTGTTTTATTCGTGACTTTTTCATTTCTACCATACGGTGCACAGAACCGAGCGTGCAACGCAAGGTTCAAATGATTTCCAAATCACATATCGAGCGCGAAGCGCGAGTGTCTGGATGAGAATGTGTTCCTTAAGGTCGATAGAACCTTGAGTAAATAAAGTTCCATTTCATTCTAAAATACAAACAAATTTTACAATCACTTCACATGTAGAGGTTTTGATAATTTTATAATATTTGCAAATAAACTTTGTCTTTCCATCAAAGTCGAACACGAAGTTCAAAAATCTAGAGAAACCGAGCGTAAAGCGCGATGCAAATACGTCCGAGCGCGTAGCGCGAGGATAATACATAATCGTGCGCGAAGCGCGAGATCCAACAATCACGCGCCCTAGGCGCGCTCAAACATGCGAGCGAAGCGAGCCGCGCGCAAAGCACTTGAAAATTTTTGAGCGTCCTGGTTTTTCACCCGACCCAGATGGTAACCCTACATAACACAACATCGCCCGAACCAACGCATTCAACAACCAGTACCTCATCCTCCAAGCGGCCTTAAACCTTCTCTTTCCTATACCCCATACTTGGTCCATTACTCTACTAGCGAATTTGATTCTTTTTCTCACCTGCACCTCGTTTCATCATCCTTCCTCAAACCAAAAACATGGGTAACAGAACTCCACAACAATTTCCACTGTTTGTCTGCTTATTTTCCTAACGTAATCTAGTTTGGTCTTTCTACTTCTGTAGCACATCACCTTGGTCTTCTCAACGTTCACCATCAAGTATTTTGCACCCACATACTCTTCGAAAATTCTCATCATTAGGTTCATGGCCTTCACATCATCTGCTCACAGAACTACGTCGTCCGCGTATGCTAGAAAGCATAGTTTGCTATTATCCAAAACCGTTCCCCCTTTTCCTTCCTCCTTCAGCTTCTCCTCTAAGTCTGCCAGCAGCATATTAAAAAGTAGCCGATTCAACGGGCTAACTTGCCTCAGACCTCTTCTTGTCCAGAATATCTCACCTTTTTTCTTTCTTATCTTTTACCCTAATCCTGGTTTCAGTAAAAATGTCCTTAATCCTCTCCACCAACCTTTCCTCTATTGTATAAAATAAGTTATTCTTTCTGTCTCGTATTTACGTATATTGCTATTTCATTAAATGTTAGTGATGAAGAAACTATTCAAAGCCTTGTTAAAGAAAAGTTTGATTTAAAATATTATTGTCGGTGCCAAGGTTTTAAAATTTTCATCTCATATCTATTATATATTCCTCTCCCATTGTATGCGAAGCGTCCCAGAATTTTGGCAATCCTTAAAAAAATGTTGAGGGATATAATAATGCTCTTATGTCTCTCTGTCCCTAAGAAATCATACTTTTTATGACTCTCACCGGCGTCAAATGATTTTTTTTCCCAATCGGATCCGAAATGACAGTTTTCTTCTTTGTATCAGCTGTAATTTTTTCAGAAGATATTTCTCTAAAACAAATACGTATATTTGAAAAGCAAGCGTGAACCACGAGAATCTCTATTTTTACTTGAAATTGACGCTCGCAACCTATAATTTTTTTTAATCTGAAAAAATTGGGAGAGTATTTTTTCACCCAGAGGAACAAACTGTCGAAATACGGGCGCCAAAAAATAAAAACAACTTTTATGTGAACCGCACACAAACACACATGTGTGTGTGACCGTCCGCGAAGGAAGGGACCTAATACTCAAAGCTGAATTTTACAGGACGGGCGATCGTAGCAGAGCCCGCAAGCCAGCATTTAAGTAGTGGGGATCCGTCTACGAAAAGCACCCCCTCCACTTACCATTGCACTTTTTAGGCACGAGGCAGTGGAGCTCACGGATACGTCGCGTACAGCTGTAGTGGTAAGTGGTGGGGCTGGCTTTCGTAGGCCTCTCGTTCGGTCTCCGCGTACGCTTATCATTCCTATGTTTGTAGCTTAATAAGCATAAAGGTAATCAACCTAAAAAATTCCTGATTATTGAATATAAAAGAGTAACTCAGAAACTATCGATTGGCATGAGAAAATGCAAATAGATTTTTTCTGCATCAGGTCCCTTTCTTCCCGGACGGTCGCATATGTGGGTTGACCTCTACGTTTCATCTTCCTAGATCCTACTTTTCTAAAACTGCTTATCGAAGGATCAAAATGGAGCAGAAGATGATACAGAACATCTGGGTCCGTCAATTGTCTGTCAGACATTCTGCTGTTATTAACTCTAACATTTCTGAAGATCTTATTGTTTCCCTTTTGCGACTCTTCTGAATATCAACCAATTGGTAGCTTAAAAGATTGAATTATATCACTTCCGTGAATAAGCAGCTTGTGTACTAATTGTGGCATTTTATACTAAGGATAAAGATCTATGCAAAGCTCAGCGGTTTCCAAACAGTAAGTTTTGAAATCCGCACAATTAACTATCCTTTCGCACGTTATAACTTGTAATATATCGTGAAATCTGATGATCAGATCTTGATCCAAACCGGTTATTTTAGTGACCGATTCAACTTTTCCCAAAAAGGAACGGGCAACATTTCCAGTATTTGTTGTTCCATAACTCTGCTTCGCCACATCAACTGCTGAAACCAGTTTTGATTTTAATTGTATCTGAATAGATTCCGAGGGTCGAGGTTTGAGGGTCGAGGGACCAAATTTATAGTGTGCCTTCATTGCATGGAAATTTAGCTACATATGGTAAGTAGTTAACATGTTTTGATTTAACTTCACAAATATTGCAGCGAGAAGTTGCTTTCTGTTCAGTAAGAATATTACACACCTTTTCATCAATCATCGTACACTTCAAGTCAAAGCTGATTTCAAAACTCATTCCATTGACATCAATGGAATAGGCATGAACTGTTTTCAGTATCTTCATGTGATTGCTGTACTCTTTCTTTACAAGAGAATCATTTTTTTTTTCAGGAAATTGAATTTAATTGTCCAACAGAAATTGATAGATGAAGTTCGTCACTTTTTGATAGGACGCGTAGTTTTTGTTTTTATCGTAAGAAATAATATCAATAATAAAACATTAAATTTTTAGACACACGACAGAAGCGACGAAAAAAAATGAGGAGACAAAAGTTTTTCACCCGAAAAAGATCCACAAATTTGTCGATAATCATCTTTTGATGTGATGTGTTGTTTTTGGTTTAAACGTAAAAAATAAAATTTAAAATGATGAATAAAAATTTCTAGAAAAACCACACACAAGGTTCGCGGCTCACTTGGCTCGCAAGTTTGAGCGCGTCTATTGGATATCGCGCTTCGGACTTGGATATTTATTCTTTGCACTTGGAATGCTTGAATGAAACTTTACCAAAAACATCGTATAGTTAAAGATTAAGTTTCTGTATGTGTGCATTTATAATATTTTCTGAATTACCTTACAATAAACAGACTACAATCCTTTCTTGAGACATTCTTCCTTGTCTCGCGTTTTTATGGTAAGAATAGGATTTTCGTTTTCATATTAGTTTTGATGAATAAATCAAAATATCATTCAAGTCTTCTTTTAGATTTTTTACGTATCTCACATCTTTGGCTGCCGGTGACTATGGCGTCCTAAGGTCGAAATCGACGTTGGGCCTGGCTGCCTTGCGTCCTCACCCTTCTTTCTTTCTTTCCCTCTCCACTCGTCGCTTCACTCATTTTCCTTCACCTCTTATTTCTCTAATATCACCCTTCGCACTTTTTCCAGGCTTAGGACTGGCAGCGTTCTCTACAGTGGTACTTTATACTTTTGATGCTGGCGTGTTTAAAAAATGCAGGGGAATATGTATTGTCAATAATAAACAGACAATAATATCAAGTTGATAATATTAAATCGTCAAGGTAGAATAAAGCTGGCAAGTAAAATAAATACACAAATTACACATATTTCTTATTGAATGAGCTATTCAGTTCATTTCGAGCTAAAACTGGAATTCCTAAAATACAAAAAGAAAAACACATTTTTTTCCGTATCTTACACCGTTTGGTTCGAAACTTGAATTTTAGATTTTCTGCGTAGTAATTTCGATAAATAAAACTAAAATCAAGACTTTTTCTTGTATTTTGCGTTGTTTCGGTTAAAATTTTGAATCTTGGATTTTCCCGTAATATTTTCAATAAATAAAAACAAAATTAAAAGTAGCATCTAAAAATGGTTAACACAAATTTCAAAGGACTTTTTGAAAGCTATAATTGATCTTCGAGACTTTTTCTTGTATCTCACGTAGATTTCCATTTTCACGGTGTGTGAAAAGATTTCTGTTCTGACTGATCATTACTATCTCCGATGATAATACAGTTTCCTAGTCAAATTTGAAAATATAGTTTACAAGTAAAACTTCCAATTTGTCGAAATTTTGTTAATATAATTTGTTTCTAACAATTAGATTCGATATGCTGTAAATTATTTATATTCTTTGGATTCTTCGACATTCATTTTCGTCGAGAATGAGATTAATTAAGTTATTGATTTGAAGATAAAAAATAAGAATCGAAAAATGTCTCATTGTCGCTCTTTGTTTATTCATATAAAAAAATAAAATGACAAAAATTTGAAAATCTAATCCATGGAGGCTCTTGTACAACTATCGCTGATCTCTTCTAACAAAAAATTGAAAATCGTTTGAGAATTGTAGGCTGTAGGTGATTTTGAATAGTTAATTCCCTATTCAGCCCACGGCGCCGGCGTCGCTTGGCTCAAAATTTGAATTTTCTATTTTTTTTTTATAGTTTTTTTCGATAAATGAAACCAAAATAACCTATTAAAGCCTATGAAAGAATAATTTCGAAATTTTTTTTAGGACCGTGCAGAAACTATTTTTACTTCCTGAGACTTTTTCCCATATCTTGCGTTGTTTGGATGTGCTTGAAGTTCCGTACGTTCAAATGAAAGCATTTTTTTACTGATGACTTTGTAAACCAGAAAAAGTGATAAATGTTTGTTCATTTTATTTGAAATAATTTATTATTGAAACTAAATTATAGTGCATATTTGAAAAATGCAGTTGGAACAATATTTATAGGTAAAATAAAAATGGGACAAAATACTTCGTTCATTTGAACGTTCGGAACTTCAGGTACGTGTCGTTTGGCTCAAAATTTGAATTTTCGATTTTTTTTCGTAGTATGGTCAAAAAAATAAAACCAATATATTAAGTCTTTTAAAAAATTGTTGAGGAAAGAATTATGGGTCTTTTAAAAAGTTGCAAATCTCCTCTGAAACTTTTTCACTTATCTGCGCCGTTTGGCTTCAAATTAAAATTTTCGAACTATTCATTTGCGATGCATAAAACACACAAGAAAACGAGTCCTATCAAAAAATAGTTATAATAAAAATTGTAGATATTTTGAAGATCTTCAATTCTTCTCTCGAACTTTTTTGAAGTGTCTGTCGTCGTTTGGCGTAAAAATGGAATATATGATTTTTGGATAGCATTTTTTATCAGTAAAACCATAACCGTTAGTCAAGGAATGCTGGTTAACAAACTCTTTCTTTCCTTTAGGACCTAAAAAAAGTGTGCCAAAGATCGATTCGATCCGTCCATTTTTTCGAGAGTTAACATGTTTATGGACGGACAGATAGACGGGATCGCCGAAACTTGATTTTCGACTTCAGGGGGTCTCAAAACGTGGAGCTCCATTTGAAAAACTATATGATGTCAAATTTTGGACAATTCTAGTACTTTCTCAATCATAAGTGATGAGAATTAAATGATTAATAATAAATTTGTAGTTCTTTTTTGGATGAACAACTTTTGTCCTTACATTTTTTTCCGTAGCTTGTGTCGCTTGTCTAAACACTTAATTTCTTTATTTTTAATGTTATTTTATCACGGTTTAAACAAAAACTGCGCGTCCCATGAAAAAATGATGGAGAACAAATTTGTAGCCATTTTTCGGCTGAACAATATTTGTCCATTTATTGTTTCCGTAGCTTGTGCCGTTTGACCAAAAACGTAATTTTTTATTAATAGTTTTATTTCATACGATTAAAATACAAACTATATGCGTCCAATCAAAAAATAAGGTATAACACATTTGTATCTCTTTTTTGGGCGAACAACTTCAGTCTATTAATTTTTTTTCGTCGTTTTTCCATAAATTTTTCTTTGTTATTTTCAATGTTATTTTTTATGATTAGAACCAAAACTACACGTCGTATCAAAAAGTCATTTCTAAAAAAATTGTAGATGTGTTTAGGTGCACAATTTTTGTTTGCTAATTTGGTTTTTGTTGCTTGTGCCGTTTTTGAAACATTTAATTTTTTCTATTTTCAATGTTATTCTTCACGATCAAAACAAAAAATACGCATCATATCATACAATGATTAATAATAAATTTCTAGATCTCTTTTGGATGCACACTTTATGTTTGTTCAACTTTTTTCGTATCTTGTATAGTTTGACCTCAAAACGGAATTTGTCATTTTTCATTATTTTTTGTGCGATCCAAATTTTCATTATCGATTTCCGAAAAAATTCAGGAAGCTTTTACGATAATCTTTTAGGGCATTCAAGAAGCAACGTTTTTCCTCTCCTTACCTTTTTTCATATCGTGCGTTGTTTGGCTCAAAATTTACGACCCAGAAGTTAGCTATGCATATACTTCTAAAATTTGTACCTTAAATGAAAATAAAGTAATAGTCCTATAGCGAAAAACTTAAAACAGCCCTGGCTTTGTCTCAGCCATATCTCTAGCTGTTTTTTTTCATTTAATAGAAAAAGTTATTTTTTAAACAATTACATTGTTAATTGACATTCTGCTTTTATTTTAAAAAAAGAATTAGTCGTAAAGGAATTTTAAGAATATAGGAAGATTCCTCACTAACATATTTCTAGGTGCTTTTTTCATTATTGCAGAAAACAAATTACTTAAACAATTACATTTTTAATAACATTTTTCCCGGTTTTTCAAGTTAAGCGACAAAAATATTAGCAAAACATATGATAATACTAGAATAAATCATCATTCAAGCTGCCCAAATATTCACTTATCAATAATTAATAAATTATCTATTGTTTTTATCCCCTCCACGTTCACTCCTTAACTTTAAGCCATGCAGCATATAGATTTGAAATTTCAACTTTTATTATAAATAAAACTATGAGTCCTATCGAAAGAGTGAAGATAACCCTAGATTTATCTCGGCAATATCTCCTGGTGTTTTTTTCATTTTTTTTAAAGTTATTTTTTAAACAATTACATTGCTTATAATTTTTAGGAATTTACTCAACAATAATGAAAGAAAATTAAAAGTTACATACTGAAACATAAGGTAGCCTAAAGTATCATAATTGGAAGAAAAAAATTAAATGATGGAAAAAAGTTAGTTTAAACATTGCTTTTAAACCCTCCACGTTCACTCCTTCACGTTACGCCATGCAGAATATAGATTTGAAATTTGAACTTTAATTATGAATAAAACTATAAGTCCTATCGAAAAAGTGAAGATACCCCTGGATTCATCCCGGCAGTATCTCCAGGTGCTTTTTTCATTTTTTTAAAAGTCATTTTTTAAACATTTATATTAATTATAATTTTTAGGTATTTATTTAACAATAATGAAAGAAAATTAAAAGTTACATACTGCAACATAACGTAACCTAAACTATCATAATTGAAAGACAAAAATTAAATAATGGAAAAAAGTAAGGGTACCTTTTCACGGAGCTCGAATTTAAATTTTTCATTGAATTAATATTTCACATGGGGTTCGCATCTAGGTTCTCGACCAATCACATTTGCCATAAACCAGCAAAGTAAATAGAAATGAATCCTATGTAAAATAATAATTCCACGATTAATTCAGAATCTATGGTCCGTGAAAAGCTACCCTACTATCGGCGCAAAAATTATAGGCATCTGCCTTTCAAGCCTAACAGCTCAGCCACGAAAAATGCTAGAATAATAAGTAAATAGTCATTTGAAAGCTGCAAGTGTTCCACGTAAATGAGCCCGAAGACGTTAATGTAAAAATTTTTTGGTGCTTTGCAGACTGAAAAATGTGAAAAAAAGTAATGAATTTTTAGCACATTTAAGAAGAGTCAATTTTAGAGCATTATTTCTTATACAAGGGGTTATGGTAAAAATGTGCAAAAATTCATGAATATGAGGAAAACCTTTGTGAACAAATCGCAGTTGACAAATTTGAGAAATAATGAAAATTGTTGTTAAAAATTGCAAAAATCTACAACTATACTATCTCCGGTTCTAATAAAGATATGAAAGCGATTCAAACTGCAAACTGTAACGGATGGGCTCTATAATTATTTACAATCTCCCGGGAGCATGTGATTGTTGTATTTTTGGTGGAAATCGCGATATTTGTAAAGATTTTTTTTGTTGGAAGACAAGTGTCAGAAAGCAGCGGGGATCCTTTTTTTTGCTTCCGACCGCTCGTGCCTTTTTTCGACTCGTGCTTCTGAACTCTTGCCCAGACATTTGTCGCCTCCTCCAACCAGTGCCGTATCTCTTCAAGCAAAGTACCTTGAACTTCTAATATTTTTAGAAAAACCAGCACCATTTTGTTATTGTAAAACCTTTTTCAAATTTTCGGGTGGATTTCAGAAGAAGACAGTAAAATATATCAGAATCAGAAAGAAGGCGATAAATATATAAATTAGGAGAAAAAATTTGGCTTTCATTTCATACACAAAGCACAACATTTTAATACGCGTAACTTCGTACACATTATTTTCTGCGAATTGGAAAATCGGTTCTAGGTTTATTCTAATTTTTGGTGAAAACAATCTCCTACTACATTTTTGGTTGAGATTTCAGGTTTTTTGCTTAAAATGTTTATTATTCTGATTCAATTCAATTTTTCTGTTAAAATATTTCTATAAAATTAAATTTTTATGTGGAAAATTGGTCTCTTTTCTAGCGAAACTCATCTTTTTATCACGTTTTGCTTGAGGATTCAAACCATTTTCCATAGATGAAATATCAACTATGACATTCTTCGTCGAAAATGTTGTGACCTCGATCGTAGCCTACAATTATTTTATCTACAAGCCTAACGACAACTTCCATTTACTATATAGTATATACACAGTTTTATGTCACGAATGAAAGAGATACGGCACTGGTTGGCGGAGGCGTCAAATGTCTGGGAAAGAGTTCGGAAGCACGGGTCGAAAAAAGGCACGAGCGGTCGGAAGCAAAAAAAAAAAAAAGGATCCCCGCTGCTTTCTGACACTTGTCTTTCAACAAAAAAAATGTCTACAAATATCGCGATTTCCACCAAAAATACAACAATCACATGTTTCCGGGAGATTGTAAATAATTACATAGCCTATCCGTTACAGTTTGCAGTTTGAATCGCTTTCATATATTTATTAGAACCGGAGATAGTATAGTTGTACATTTTTGCAATTTTTAACAACAATTTTCATTATTTCTCAAATTTGTCAACTGCGATTTGTTCACAAAGGTTTTCCTCATATTCATGAATTTTTGCAAAATTTTCCCCATTATCCCTTGTATAAGAAATAATGCTCTAAATTTGACTCTTCTTAAATGTGCCCAGAATTCCTTACTTTTTTTCACATTTTTCAGTCTGCAAAGCACAAAAAATTTTTTACATTAACGTCTTCGGGCTCATTTACGTGAAACACTTGCAGCTTTCAAATGACTATTTACTTATTATTCTAGCATTTTTTGTGGCTGAGCTGTTAAGCTTCAATTGCAGATGCCTATAATTTTTGCGCCGATAGTAAGTTTAAAGATTGTTTTTATCCCCTCCACGTGCACTCCTTCACGTTACGCCATGCAGCATTTAGATTTAAAATTTTAACATTTATTATAAATAAAACTATAAGTCCTACCGAAAAAGTGAATATACCCCTGGATTCATCTCGGCAATATCTCCCGGTGTTTTTCTTTCATTTTTCAAGAAAAGTCATTTTTTGAACAATTATATTGTTTATAATTTTTAGGAATTTATTTAACAATAATGAAAGAAAATTTAAAGTTACATACTCCAAAATAACGTAGCCTAAAGTATCATAATTGAGAGAAAAATATTAAGTAATGGAAAAAAGTTAGTTTAAACATTGTTTTCATCCCCTCCACGTTCACTCCTTCACGTTACGCCATGCAGCATATAGATGTGAAATTTCAACTTTTATTATTAATAAAACTGTAAGTCCTATCGAAAAAGTGAAGATACCCCTAGATTCATCTCGGAAATATCTCGATGTGTTTGTTTTTTTATTTTTTTAAAAAAGTCATTTTTTAAATGATTATATTGTTTATAATTGTTGGGAATTTATTTAAAAATAATGAAAGAAAACTGAAAGTTACATACTGCGACATAACGTAGCCTAAAGTCTCATAATTGAAAGAAAAAAGTTAAATAATGGAAAAAAGTAAGTTTAAACATTGTTATTATCCCCTCCACGTTCACTCCTTCACGTTCCGCCATGCAGTGTATAGATTTGAAATTTCAACTTTTATTATAAATAAAAATATAAGTCCTATCGAAAAAGTAAACATACCCCTAGATTCATCTCGGAAATGTCTCCATGTGTTTGTTTTCCTATTTTTTTTAAAAGAGTCATTTTTTAAACAATTATGTTGTTTATCATTTTTAGGAATTTATCTTACAATAAAGAAAAAAATGAAAGTTACATACCGCAACATAACTTAGCCTCAAGTATCATAATTGAAAGAAAAATATTAAGTCATGGAAAAAAGTAAGTTTAAAGATTTTTTTTATCCCCTCCACGTTCACTTCTTCACGTTACGCCATGCAGCATATAGATTTGAAATTTCAACTCTTATTATAAATCAAACTATAAGTCCTATCGAAAAAGTGAAGATACCCCTAGATTTATCTCGGAAATATCTCCATCTGTTTATTTTTCTTTAAAAGTCATTTTTTAAACAATTATATTGTTTTTATT
Source organism: Andricus quercusramuli (assembly GCA_932178445.1). NCBI lineage: Eukaryota > Metazoa > Arthropoda > Insecta > Hymenoptera > Cynipidae > Andricus > Andricus quercusramuli. Next base: position 12,231 of record CAKNXH010058239.1, on the reverse strand, counting down.
TGTTAGGAATTTATTTAACAATAATGAAAGAAAACTGAAAGTTACATACTGCAACATAACGTAGCCTAAAGTATCATAATTGGAAGAAAAATATTAAGTAATCGAAAAAAGTTAGTTTAAACATTGTTTTTATCCCCTCCAAGTTCACTCCTTCACGTTACGCCTTGCAGCATATAGATTTGAAATTTCAACTTTCATTATTAATAAAACTGTAAGTCCTATCGAAAAAGTGAAGATACCCCTAGATTCATCTCGGAAATATTTCCATGTGTTTTTTTTAATTTTTTTAAAAAAGTCATTTTTTAAATAAATTATATTGTTTTTAATTGTTAGGAATGCTTCAATCTTGATCGACGTACGATCAGGAAACGACTGACTAATCTGACGCAACTTGCAACGTTGTCACGAACTCACATATATAATAATGAGATTGCTACGTTGCATAATTTTAGCACAACACTTCCCCTCAATCCATTGTTAGTTGAGTTCTTCTTTCTTTATCCCAAAATCCAGCAAGCACTTCCAGTGTTTTGGACCTGAGAGTGCTTTTGTAAACACATCAGCCATCATATCAGCTGTTGCCCTGTACCGCACTTTAACTGTTCCTTCTTTCATCACATCACGGATGAAGTGATAAATAATATCTATGTTCTTTGTCCTTCAGTGAAAAGTAGGATTTTTTGCAAGTTTTTGAGCACCTTGATTATCATTGAAAATTTCACTATAATCATACGTTTTTAAATTTATTTCCACTAAGAATCGTTTCAGGTGAACGGCTATTTGCTAACACAAAGACGTACCCAGTGTATGATTTTCGATCGGTAAGGCCACCGCCCCAGTCAGCATCCACGAATCCTTCAATCGGTTCTCCTGTCTTCTCAAAAGTTAGTCCAAGGTTCGACGTTCCTCGCAGGTACCGAGCTGCAACCGCTAAATACATCAACGCTCCTACGAGTTCTCGAAAAGGGTAATTTTCTTTAGAATACTCTGCCGGTTTTTGCAGTTTCATTCCTACGTCCAATGGTGTCGCAACTGCCTTAGAATCTTCCATGCCAAATCTCTTTAGCAAATCTTGGATGTACAGTTTCTGTGAGATTTCTATTTTCCCGTTTTCACGTGTGAATTCTAAACCTAGATAGTGACTTACCCTTCCCAGATCTTTCACATCGAAGTTTTTCCTCAAATTCAGTTTAAATTCTGACATCCATTGTAGGTTTCTGGAAAACAATAGAAAATCATCAACATAGGCAGCCACAAGCATTATATCTGTGTTTCTTCGATTTATATAAACACAGATGTCAGACGTCAATGGTTTAAAACCAAGCTTTTTCAGTGCTTGATCAAACTTTTTGTGCCATTGATGACCAGCTTGTTTTAGCCCGTGAATTGCCTTCTTCATTAGACAGACCTTATCTCCTTTTCTTGCTTCTTGCAGCTTCTTCTCAACTTCTTCTGCTTCCTTGAACTCTCGTTTCTGTTGTCGATTCTCAGTAACTATTTCTTCGAGCCTTTCCTGGAACATATCAGGCATTTCTATAACAATTTTTTCTTCTATGTCTCCATTCAAAAACGCTGTCGTGACATCTAGTTGGTGGACTTGCATCTCATACTCGACAGCCAAGGCGACGAGTACTCTGATCGAGCTTAGGCGGGCGACCGGAGCAGAGGTGTCTTGGAAGTCGATCCCGGGACGTTGTGAGTATCCCTTTGCCACTAGTCGTGCCTTTCTTCTTTCTAGTGTTCCATTAATATTGTATTTATTTTTCAATATTAATCTGGAACCGATCACACTCTGATCTTTTGGTCTATCCCCCAACACCCAAGTCTTGTTTTTTATTAGAGAGACAAACTCGCTACGGATGGCTTCTTTCCATTCATCGGCTTCACTTCCAGATGTTGCGTCTGCTACGGAAATTTCAGATATGTTTGCAATTTTTGGTTCTTCGACTGCTGCCTTTGCGTTTTCGACATTGTATTGCTTTCTAGGTCGACCTGGACAACCAGTCCGTATTATTTTTGGTCTTCCGCGCAGTCTTCGAGGTTCATCAGCTGCTTCCACATCTTCTTTTGATGATTCATCGCTTTCATCGATACTCTCATTGACGTTCTCTGGTTCTGGATTTTCTGGTACAGTGGGTTGACAACTCATTTCAAACCCTTCTCTACTTTCACATTAAGTGTATATTTTCTTCTGAAAATAATCAGCTGAGATGAACTCTTCGTTTTGTTCTTTTGATGGGAATTCTCCTATGAATTTCACATCTCTGCTCACAGCAATGGTTTTCTCCTCCGGAAACCAGATTCTGTATCCTTTTGACACTTCCGAATTTCCGATGGATACGCCTTTGGATGCGCGGACTTCAAGTTTTGCTTTTCCAGGGGCCTTGAGTAAGGCATATGCTTTGCATCCGAACGTACGCAGATAAGAGAGATTCGGCGGCTGCCCCTTCCATTCTTCAAACGGTGTCACCCCACCCTGACTCCTAGAAGGACAGCGGTTTCTCACATGGTACGCTGTTGCTATCGCCTCGGCAGAAAAATCCGGTGGCAGATTCAAATCGATTAGCATGCACCTAGCCATTTCGACCAGTGTTCGGTCTTTCGCTCGGCCACGCCGTTTTGCTGAGGCGTGTATGGTACAGTGAACCTTCGCGTGATACCGCACTCGTTTAAATATTTCTCGACACCCATATTGTCAAATTCTTTACCATTGTCTGACTGTAGACATTTAATTTTCTTTTCTGTCTGATTCTCCATAAGATTCTTGTACCTTCAAAAGCTTTAAGTGCTTTGTTTTTACTTCGCAAGAACCTTACTTCAGTCCATCGCGTTTTATCATCAGTGAACGTGATGAAATACTTCGCGCACCCCATTGACTCAGTGCGCATGGGTCCACACAGATCTGTGTGAACGATTTCTTTTCGCGCACAACCTTTTTAACATCCCTCTTATTTGAATGTCCCAGTCTTTTATGCCATAGATTCAATTTCTCGGTACTCAGTTCTTCAGAAACTACATTAGCGGTTTCGGTGCTATCACGAACGTAATACAAGTCACCGATTCTATCCGCGGTAAATTTAACGTTTCCTTCCTGATCTAGAACAACGGCATTATTTTTCGTAAACAGAACATCACTTTCTTTGTCAGTTATTTTAGATACTGATAACAAGGATGTACGCAATTCAGGCACGTGAAGCGTGTTTTCAAGAGAGATAATCTTCTTACCTTCAACAGTGATTTTTACAGTTCCCTTGGCTTCTACTTTTGCAGTAGCATTACTAGCCAGGTTCAAAGTGTCACTCGCGCACTGTACTTTCTTGATGAACTTATTTTCATCCCTACACATGTGCGATGTGCAGCCGCTATCTAAACACCACTTGCCATCATTTACTGATTGCTTTCGTTTTAAAGCTGTCTCCTGATTGGTGGTTGTGAGGTAATACATTTCTCCCACTGTAGCTGCACTTTGTGATGACGAACTGGTACAATCACTGGCCACATGCCCCTTCTGTTTACACTTGTAGCACTTAAAAGGGAATTTTTTTCTTCTTTTTCTCGCCATCTCCTTTTTCTCCGCTTTGGCCCTTTCCTCTCCACTGCTTCTGTGTGTTACTTTTCGCGACCATCGCGTTCGGTACGGCTTCCTGCGCATTCGCTTTCTTAGCATCGCTTCCTTCCAGAATTTTTACCTTCAATGTCTCTGGCTTTGGGTACTCATCGCGCGATTCGCTGGCGCATCTAAAATTTTAAAAACTTTCTGGAAGACTGTAGAGCAAAAGAACCGTCAACATTTCGTCGTGAATCGTAATGCCCATTTCCTGCAGCTTGTCCACAGCATCGAAAAATTTGTTCATGTGATCACGCACATCTTCGCCTTCAAGCATTTTCTGAAGAGCAAGCTGTTTCAGCAAAGTTGCTTTTCTTTGAGGACCCGTTGATTGGTAAATGGAATGCAATTTTAACCAAATACTATTCGCCGTCGCACATCCTTTGATCTCCTTTAATTCTGATGGACTAATCGCCAGAATCAGGTCAGACTGTGCTTTCAAATCGGCCGAATCCCATGCCGTCACTGCGGCTGTACGAGTCGCATCAACCTTCTAAAGGTTCTGGTCTAGGCGTTAGCCCTTCAACATATGACCAAGCATCATTTTTCACTAACAATGCTTTTACGTGTAACTTCCATGTATCAAAATTGTCTTTGTTTAAAAGTTCTATACGTGCCGAGTACGCGTTCGCCATGTTCGTTCACTGATTCACGGACCACACACGCGCTTCCTCTCGAACAAAGAACTTCTTACACTTGACCGTTTCTATTTATTTCTTATACACCTGGTGTCCTGGATCCATAACCTGTAGGAACTGAGTGGATTAGGATCAAATGAACGATAAACGATATCTGATAACTGGAATATATTGCTACAAAGAGTAAATTGAAATGGACCACGAATGCTTCAATCTTGATCGATGTACGATCAGGAAACGACTGACTAATCTGACGTAACTTGCGACGTTGTCACGAACTCACATATATAATAATGAGATTGCTACGTTGCATAATTTTAGCACAACAGCTACATACTGCAACATAACGTAGTCTAAAGCATCACAATTGAAAGAAAAAAATTAAATAATGGAACAAATTAAGTTTAAACATTGTTTTTATCCCCTCCACGTTCACTCCTTCACGTTACGCCATGCAGTGTATAGATTTCAAATTTGAACTTTTATTATAAATAAAACTATAAGTCCTATCGAAAAAGTCAAGATACCCCTGCATTCATCTCGGCAATATCTCCAGCTATTTTTTTCATTTTTTTAAAAAAAGCATTTTTTGAACAATTATATTGTTTATAATTTCTAGGAATTTATTTAACAATAATGAAAGAAAATTTAAAGTTATATACTGCAACATAACGAAGCCTAAAGTACCATAATTGAATGAAAAATATTAAGTAATGGGAAAAAGTTAGTTTAAACATTGTTTTTATCCCCTCCAAGTTCACTCCTTCACGTTACGCCATGCAGACTATAGATTTGAAATTTCAACTTTTATTATAAATAAAAATGTAAGTCCTATCGAAAAAGTAAAAATACCCCTGGATTCATCTCGGCAATAACTCCAGGTATTTTTTTAATTTGAAAAAAGTCATTTGTTGAACAATTATATTGTTTATAATTTTTAGGAATTTATTTAACAATAATGAAAGAGAATTTCAAGTTACATGCTGCAACATAACGTAGCCAAAAGTATCATAATTGAAAGAAAAATATTAAGTAATGGAAAAAAGTTAGTTTAAACATTGCTTTTATCCCCTCCACGTTCACTCCTTCACGTTACGCCATGCAGCATATAGATTTGAAATTTCAACTTTTATTATTAATAAAACTTTAAGTCCTATCGAAAAAGGGAATATACCCCTGGATTCATCTCGGCAATATCTCCAGGTTTTTTTTTAATTTAAAAAAAAGTCTGTTGTTGAACAATTATATTGTTTATAATTTGTAGGAATTTATTTAACAATAATGAAAGAAAACTGAAAGTTACATACTGCAACATAACCTAGCCTAAAGTATCATAATTGAATGAAAAATATTAAGTAATGGAAAAAAGGTAGTTTAAACATTGTTTTTATCCCCTCCATGTTCACTCCTACACGTCACGCCATGCAGCCTATAGATTTGAAATTTCAACTTTTATTATAAATAAAAATGTAAGTCCTATCGAAAAAGTGAACATACCCCTAGATTCATCTCGGAAATGTCTCCATGTGTTTGTTTTCCTATTTTTTCAAATAAGTCATTTTTTAAATGATAATATTGTTTATAATTGTTAGTTATTGATTTGAAAATAATGAAAGAAAACTAAAAGTTACGAACTGCAACATAACGTAGCCTAAAGTATCATAATTGAAAGAAAAACATTAAGTAATGGAAAAAAGTTAATTTAAACTGTAACGTGGTGAGATCCACCCCGTTCGGGATCCTCTCCCCAGATTTAGGAGGTTGCCGGGATTTCTAAAATGCTATACGAATAAATATGAAAAAAAAAAATAAGCAGAACTGATGGCCAGCAGAGAACTCACCGACGAACGTAAGTTAATTATGAATAGGAGAGTGTGAGTTGACGAGAGAAAATGCAAATAACTAGCGATTTAGGAAACATTGTATTGATATTGTATATTTGATTGTATATTTTTGGTAGGATTATTTAAGGATAGGAATTAGGGAGCCAGGGAAATGTGAACGGATTTGTCGTAGACTCGCCCGGTCTTCGAAGTTTTAAATCCCATCGAGAAGAGTGACAGTTGACCTGTAAAAGGAGGTAACACTACCGATCAGTTGACACTACACTGCACTGATTTTCCGCGCCACGACACTGTTCGATGTTTTTCTTTATTTCACGCACTGGTTTCACGTCACGGAGGGCAGCTATTTTCTCACGACAAAAAGAGTTAAAACTGGGAGGAAGGATGTTTTGACGGCGCTCCGAGTGAACAATAACAATGGTCGCGGCCATTTTCCTGCAACACTGAATGTTGAGTCCGTTGAACTATTGATAGCCCAGAAGTTTCGTTGTCCAAGGGAATAGATCAACTTTCTCGATTATTTTGTAGATTGATAGTAGAGATGATAATTATTGATACTTGGATAGGATAATTTATCTCCGAATGATTGTTAGATTGAATAATAGACGGAGTTTGTTAATAACCATCGTTTAATAAGGTATAATTGTATAAAGAATGATATTCGTTATCGATTTTACAGTAGAGTGTATCCGGTAATGTCTCTATTGCAACTGAAGTTGCAGATTCGTCCTAAAAGGTACATAGTTTCGGTAACTGTTCCAAACTGGAAGGGATGAAGCACAAAAGTAGGGTAAGAAAGCAAGGTAGCCAAAATCTGAAATCGCAGATGCTGTCCAATCCTAAAATTGTAAGTGGTGTTCCGACGGTCAGACTAGACGTAGGCGTGGTACTGAGGCTATTGTTCAAAAACTCATTAGGACTCAGGCTCGAAAGGTTTGGCATAGAAATGCGTAAGAATACAAATTCATAAAATTGAAGTATGACAAGAACAAATTCTATAGGTTAACAGAGGTGTTTACAGGCTCTATATAATCCTTGCTAATATATCTCTCAAACTCAAACCTAAATACTCAATTCTTGGATCAGCTCTATACAGTAATATATTACAAATTCTTGAATAATGATACAGATCTCAACACTGAATCTTCCTGCTCCGTGGGAAAAGCGAACACACTTGGGTCGGTGCTCCGAGTTACCGACGTTACCACCAACGACGAGTCCAGAGGGCAGCACCTCACGGACCAGGCGTGTGGAGCGGAAACGGAAGCCAACAGACGAGTGGAGCGACGAGGAGTTCAGTTCTATGTTGGCCATCAACGCCGTCGCTGCATCCCGCTTACCGGAAATTTTCTCAATATAAAAAGAAACTCAGAAATGGCGAAGGAACGAGGATCCGAGCTTCGAGGACCGAGGTAGGCGGCGACAATCCGTTTTAGATCTCTTTTTTTTCGTACACTTTGCTGTAAATTCCTAAAAATGTGCTTCAAGTTTTATTTGATTTCTTTTTTTTGAATTTCCGATGTGTGTGATTTTTTCGGAGTGAGACGCGGGGCGGAAGTCCGGGCCACGCGCCATCTTAATATTAACGCCACGTGTTTTCCAAATTCGCGATAAACTCGACTTTCTTTCTCTTTTTCGATTTTTCATGTGAATTTTAGTAGTGATGATAATGTAAGATTTTCAGTCGTGATTTTTCAACGTTTTGCGGATCGTAGAGGCACGTCTATCGGGAGAAAAGATGTCTGTAAAAATCTTGAACGACGAGTGCCGTATCAGAATTTGCCGCGGAATACCAGAGGTGACAAATTTGTAGTTTTTTTTTTTTTTTTGCCTTTTTGATTTCTGCCGAACTTGCCGAATACGGGCGTGACATTGGTATGACCGAATGAGATTATTATAACCTAATCGCAAATGCATCAGAAGATTATCGTAATATAATTAAAGCCAAGTACGTAAAATTTCGACTACCGTAATCGCGGAATAGTTTGTGCGGCTTATTTCTTTTGCTGAGAAATTGCGATTTGTGTGTCCGTATGGACACACCTGTCACACCGCCATTATTGCAGAATAACCTTATATCTAATTTTTTTTATTTTCCTCTGATGTAATCACTCACCATTTATTTCATTCAACCTGTAACCATAAATCATCATCACCATTCCATATTGTTATAATACAATTTTTTTTTAAATTTTACTGTTTAAATGCCGGTTCTTTTATTGATTTATTTTAAAATGGTTTAATTCGTTTCTCCGCCCCCACAACATCCCTCTCCTCCGGAGCTAGCTTGGGATTAATTTTGAGTTCTTGTTTCTTTTTCTGGATTATTAATTTGTTAAATTTCTTTTATTTGGATAATGAATTTCTTTAGTGTTCTTTGAGCGACACCCCTTCTGGGTGTCTGGCGCCTGACAGCTATGAAACAATTGATTGCTCTTTTAATATTTTTAAATGATTTCTTTAGAAATAATAAGTATTCACTTAGGGGTTTGCCAATTTCTTTGTAGCAATACTCGAAGCCTCCCGTCCCATGAGGCAGGGATTATCGTGATAAAACCTTGTTTTCATCCCCTCCAAGTTCACTCTTTCACGTTACGCCGTGCAGCATATAGATTTGAAATTTCAACTTTTATTATTAATAAAACTATAAGACCTATTGAAGAAGTGAAGATCCCCCTGGATTCATCTTGGCAATATCTTCAGGTATTTTTTTAATTTAAAAAAAAGTAATTTGTTGAACAATTATATTGTTTATAATTTTTAGGAATTTATTTAACAATAATGAAAGAAAATTCAAAGTTACATACTGCAACATAACGTAGCCTAAAGTATCATAATTGAAAGAAAAATATTAAGTAATGGGAAAAAGTTAGTTTAAACATTGCTTTTTTATCCCCTCCACGTTCACTCCTTCACGTTACGCCATTCAGTCTATAGATTTAAAATTTCAACTTTTATTATAAATAAAAATGTGAGTCCTATCGGAAAAGTGAAAATACCCCTAGATTCATCTCGGAAATATCTCCCGGTATTTTTTTCACTTTTAAAAAAAAGTCATTCTTTGAACAATTATATTGTTCATAAGTTTTAGAAATTTATTTAACAATAATGAAAGAAAATTTAAAGTTACATACTGCAACATAACGTAGCCTAAAGTATCATAATTGAATGAAAAATATTAAGTTATGGAAAAAAGTTAGTTTAAACATTGCTTTTATCCCCTCCAAGTTCACTCCTTCACGTTACGCCATGCAGCCTATAGATTTGAAATTTCAACTTTCATTATAAATGTAAATGTAAGTCCTATCGAAAAAGTGAAAA
>CAKNXH010058236.1:72074-95317 GCA_932178445.1 Andricus quercusramuli | reverse complement strand
ATGCACAGATTTCTGCGATCAAACGGAAAATGATTTGTTTCAAATACCTATCGAAAAGTTTCCGCTGCGACAACCGCATCTTTGGAAATTCCCAAGCCGAAACTTTACGTGTTTTTTTTTCAACGCACCTATTCACTCTAAAGACCATGGCGACTTTTAAACCCTGTATCTGCTGTCAAATTTATTTTGACGAATAAAGTGTGGTAAGTCGAAAATTCGGCGATTAATTCGCTACTTAATGTTAAGTATCATCCCTTTGTAGTGCCTTGTACGCGCAAATATGCGACAAATAATTGTTTATAGCCGGTTCTTGAAACATAAAGTCAGCAAGTGACACTTCACCCATGTTACCCTCCTCCAGGGTAAAGTCGGGTATACTTTAGCCACTTATCAATTACCCGGCGCGACAGTACCCTGTACCCTAGCCGACTTTACCCACAAATAATGATTACCTGCAACATTTCTTACCCCCAGTTTTTTCTGTGGCCAGATATGCTAATCGCTTTGATCACTGCAATATAACCAATGTCAAGTTATTCCTCAATTCACAGTACTATCCGTATGGTAATTTAAATCTGGAGTTTGACCATAATCAATTTGCACTACTGTATGAGATGTATGCAAACTTTCAGACAGCCTACTATGGTAAAGAGCCTGGAACCAATGTTGAAGAAAAGTGATTTTAAAGAATACGCTTCTGTCTGTGTCATTGATTGCTCAAAACAAAATGAGTTTCTCAAACAGACCACAGTGGACGTTCGTTTGGAATTTGAATCTGCAGACAATTTTCCCGCTGAAACTGCAGCCTACTGTCTAATTATACATGACCGTATGATTCAGTACCAACCAGACGTGCAAGGCTTTAAGAAGCCCAACAACCAGTTCGTCTTCAAGGAACTGGCTATAGTTCCCTTCCAGGAAGAAGCTCAACCTCTGGTCTACCTCTTTGAACCTCCCTGATATTGGAACTCTCTGCCTGCTCGATACAAGAGTGAAAATTTGTGGCTGTCTCGCAATTATCACGGTATCGGGTGGACTTCTGGTGACATACCCTACGAGGAGGTGAGACCTATACTTCAAGATATACTACTTGGTGCTTGTGCTATTTACGTCAAAGGACTTGAAAAGAAGAAATGGTTTGACGAGTTTGGATTGCATGTACGCCATTTGGAGGATTTGGGCTGTCCTTCGCTAAAGAAATTACACAATGCAGTTTCCATCACGTGTAATCATCATACCCAGTTCTGGAATCACAACTGCGCTGTCCGAAATGTCCTGACGCTCAAGACCTGTTTCTTGACTCCTCAGGATCAGCCAACCATCAGTATCTATGCTGGAAGCAGTGCTGACAACGATGACGCTGATGATGTAACTGAAAGTGTTGATACTACAGATTGTTGTTTGAAAAATACAAAGCTTAAAGACTTTTATAATAAGTGCAAATTCATGTTTTAAGAATGTTTCTTTCAACGAATTAGGCTAAGATTTTACCTTGTTAAATTAGTTTAAGATTTTACTTTATAAAAGTAGGTTCGGTCTTTTTCTTGAATAAAAAAAATTAAAGGTATTGAAAGTGTTCATTACTTTTAAACCTATCCACAAGTTAAGCATTAGTCAAGCTAAATCAAAACGTTTCAAATTTCTAGCTATTACATTTAATATCATTAATAGATGGTACCACTAAGTCAATAATAATGTTATTAACAATTAAATTTCACGACCATTACCTGTATTGAATGCCACTACTATAGCTCGACAGTCTGATTTTTTCGAAGTTTCTAGAACCTTTGTGCGCATGTGCAATGAGTGGGGTTGTATCTGAGAAGTGGGGATAGAGGACTATTAAAGCAGTGAAAGATTGCAGTGTGGTTCCATTGAACAAATTGCAGTGAAGTGCATGTTTGAGATCTTGCGAAAAGAAAAATCGAGATGCCTTCGGGGAAGATGGATCTCAAAGCTTTGAATTCAGTTGGCCGAATGGTTGAGATTATGCCTACCAAACCGTTGTCTGACCTTACCCTAAATGAAAAGCATGTTGTGACAAGAGTTCGAAAAGTTCGAACTAAATATGGCACCAGAATTATCGCTGAATTAGAAAACCAGTTTTCCGTTTTCTTACCTGCCAGAATTATGGAAGTATTTGACGATGCACAATGTGAGAAGACGTTCGAAAACCTGGAAGAAGCAGCCAAAACGAATACTCTTCTTCATCTACTTTGGCGGGAAATATAATAATTTTGAATTTGAATATGTGCAGTAGACACAATTTTTTGTATCAATGACACATTGTAGAAAAAAATTTGTGAATAAATATTCACATTTTTCATGAAAGAAAATTGCTTATTTATTTCAGATTAGACTAAGATCATATTCAAAAAATACTTGTATTAAAAAATTTTCATTTTTAAACCTTACAGTACAGTATTTAAATATGAACTCTTGAATAATTTAAGATTATTTCATTCCTCTCTTTTTTTCTAAATTTCTTTTCCAGAAGTTGACAGCTTAGGTGAGGATGTTAATATTGATGAATGTGACGATGTTGATGAAGATGGTAATTGTGATCGTAATGATGGTAATTATTGAAATTCGGATGGTGGAGGTGGAGGTGGTAGCAAAATTAATTGTAGCAGGGCTGGGTCTATTGAATGTAACGGGGAAAATTGTGATTTTGTTGTAACTGGAGGAACATGTGCCCTTTCCAAATAACCTGGTTGTAGAGGATCGTATGCTGTGTCTGCTGGAATGTATATAAGAGTGACAGAGTTAGGAAAAGTATGCATTCAGTTATGTTATAAAAGAAAAAAAAAAAAAAAGAAATTATAATTTAGCAAACTCTTACCTGTAAAATCTGTTTTATTGTTCGCTTCTTGATCTCAAATTGAGGTAAAGGAAGATCAATTGCTTTTAGTTCAAAACGAGGATCATTCTGATGTGCTAATTTGCAGCAGCACCCATGTATAGCATTTTCTCCTGCTTTTAAAAACAGTCTATCAGAAGATGATGATGATGCAGTTGGACTACACTTCACTCCTAGAACTAAAGGCAGTGAGAAAAATAAAGATATATAAATTAAATATTATCAGCAGATTGTCACTGATTGAATTGTAACTGAATAGATAACGATCATATGTGCTTGTAAAAAATTTTAATTCTTTTTTTTTTTGCCATTTTTTCAAATGTTTCTCATTAGTAAATCACCTACATGTATGGAATTTAGCATGCCAACAGTCAAAACACACATACGTATTTCTGGACTGTTTCTAATGAGAAACGAGGTCACTTCCCATTAGAAAAGGTTAAATGCAACTTCATCGACATAAAACTGCTTTACAGTATATCTGGCTAATTGAATTTCAAATGAAATCATAATTTTGCTTTTTCTAAATTCAAATTATAGTATTTTTTCTTCTTTTGAATTTAAACTCTGTTTTATAAACTATTTTAATTTGATTAATCATTAAATCGCCTGAGTACATGCAACCCAACATGCTTCTGTGTACATTCATGAAATCAAAAGTTGTATCATTCTTCTGTCATCACGCTTCGTCGGTATGTGTACCTACTGTTGGCGCCTTCATCTACTAGACTTGCGCAATATTAGCCTAAGAGTAACACTATGACAAACTATTGTCATAGTACTAATTTGCCGCATCATATTCCTTTATGCTAATCAAGTAGAAGCTAACATAGAATGATAGAAGAAAGTTTCATTTGTTTTCTTTCTCTTTTATTTAGAAACATCTTCTGAGAACTACATGCTTTCCGTAGTATGTATTTCACATGTTATATATCCATCTACAATTTCAGCAACATAGCTTTCTTCTATAGTTTTAAAAAAATTATAAGATTAATTAAAAAAATTATTTGTAAGAAAAAAAAAAGACTAAGTGTTTCAAATTACATTTTCTTATTTTTTAACGCACCTTTGTTTGTGAATTTCACATTGTAAACTTTATCCAGTTTCACAGGTTGTGTTTTTATGCGTGAGGTAGTGGCTAGAGGCAGAGCTTCAGTGAATTGAGTACATCGAGTCACGATGGTTTTGCATGTCGCTTCGCATGAACTGAAAGGGAGGGGAGTGGTGATGAAGGACGTTTATGGCCTGCAATGGGGTATGGATCTGCTGGTAATTGTATTGATGATGGTAGTGGTAGCGATGATAGCTGCGGTGTTGGTATTGGTAGTGTACGAGCAGGCGATTATTTCCCTGATGATGATGTCGAAGACGACGATGATGACGATGAAGACGACGATGACCTTGCGGAAGCGTGTGGTCCACGAGCCTTTCTTTTATTTCTGGATGATGATGATGATGATGATGATGAGGGTTGTTGTGTTTGTGATTGAAGTGACGTTGATGGAGATGACCTGTGGTCTTAACGCACAACCACTGACACCTGTTAAGAAAACAAACGAAAATGTGTAATATTCTATCAAAAAGTGACCCCAACTTTCGCATGTGGAGGTTCTACGCTTGCGCTAGCTATGCGTAAGAGGAGCATGTTGCGGCTTATTGCCATGCTAACGAGCTGTCACATTGTGTCTCTCTTAAGCGCCCAAGCGTATGCGCAGTACGTCTACATGCCTGAGTTAGGATCACTACTCTCAGTGAAAACTAATGAGAGACAAATTTCAATTCGAAAAGAAAAATGAGTTTCAAATTTGTGACCTCCAAGGGCTTCTCTTTTATATCAAAGTTTCTTGGTGGTGGGATCGCCACATGCATTTGTGGCATCCCAGATCCAGCAGACACCCCGCCAGTCTCTCCGGACTCTTCAGACTTCTTGGGCACCTAAGGACATACAAAAAAATCAACCCATTAGCACAGAGCAACACTTTACACTGCACGAAGAACACTTGTCACTACACGAATTACAACTTACTTTTTTTCCACTGAGAACCATTGCCACTTTTTTTTTTCTTCTTCTTGAGACACTTTTAATTGATCACTGAAATGAAAACTGAAATGCGCGCCTTTGGTTATGGGCTTTTCAAAGACAAGTCCCCACCATGCCCTACTGGGATAGGGAGCGTGGGGAACCCCACCACGACGCGCCGTGGCATGTACCTGAACTTTGGCGTCACACACTCGCTGTAAAGTTGACACGACGAGACCCCGTATCATGTATCTGAACTTCAGTGTCACACGCTCACGGTAAAACAGAGATCACATTTATCGACTGTATGTTTAAAAACAACTGTGGGTAAATTAGCACGGAACGGTTATCGTTTATCGGTAAATTACCGGTCATTATTTTACCAACTTTAAGCTTGGAACAGAACCCTGCCGCCGAACTGTCCGCGCCACCTACATAAAAGTTGCTTGTGGGTTCGGTCGGTAAAGCAGGGACCATGCTTACTGACTGAATCAAGAGTCTGCGCGAGTTACCGACTGTCGGTAACTGACCAGTGGCGCCATCGGTCGGTGACAGCTGGAACTACGTAGTGGTGCCGCCGAACTGTCATAGCTTAACTACTAATTATTGATTTTGAACAGATATAATAACTGAACCGATATAATAAATATTTTTTAGACTGTGTCTAGTCGTCCTGAAATATTGGGAAAGTTATAAAAGGGCATGGACTAGTCGTTCCAAAAATTCGGGATGACTAGCCAAGTTTATAAAAAATATTTTACTACTCATCCCGAATTTCGAGATGACGAAGGGACTTTGATTTTCCTAATATTGTCTAAATAGAATATTTTATTACTGCCTTCAGCTCAATTCTTTAAAAACTGATACTTGTGAAAAACAATGTTCTAATTAGTATTTGTGTTCAGCAGGAATATGTATATACCAAAATTCATATAACCTCTTTTAGTTTATTGCAAAAAAATAAAAACGTGTGTGGCTGTAATTTATTATTTTTTCTGAACGATTTAATAAAATCAAAATTCTGTATTTTATTTTATATTTAAGTTAAATACTTAATAATATTTGAGTAGATTTGAAGAAAGATGCTTTTGTTTGATTATTTTAGAGAATTATTTCAATCTTTAATACCAAAGCTTGGATATAGTTGATCTAATTTCTTCTAAATTAGGGACGTAAACTTTTCTTTCTTTCTTTTTTCTTGATTCCTTTTCCTAATGAATAGCACAAGAAAAATGATTCTAGTCCGCTAATTTTTAATCTGCATATTTCGAAACCGATCTATCCCATGGTGCATATTAGCGAAGTGCGGAGTAGAAGCCAGCCAATACGAATGTCTTTTCTTGTATAAATTGTTTTTTGTTTTTTCTTAAAACGGTGCGTTATTGGCAGTCTCCTATTTGTCCAAATCTGTAAACCGTAAAATGTACGGTCATGGGACAGGTAGACAATAAAGTGTGCTGATTAGCAGATTAGAAGAATTCAAAATATTCGGGAAATTTCAGAAATTCATAATATTTCAAGAATTCAGAAAATTTCGAATATTCCAGGAATTCAGAAAAGTTAAATATTTTAGGATATTGAGAAATTCAGACAATGTCAGGTATTTTCGATCATTTGGACAATTCAAGGAATGCAGAGAGTTCAAAGAATTTTAGAAATTCAAAACATTCAAAGAATTCAAAAAAGTCAGAATATGCAAGGATTTAAGGGAATTCAGAAAAATCAAGGGCTTTTGAAAATTCAAGAAATTTAGATTTTTACAGATTTAGAGAATTCAAGGAATTTATGAAATTCAAAATATTCAAGGAATGTGCGGAATTCAGGGAATTTAAAATATTTAAGAAAAACCCAGAATTTGAGTAAATTCAAAGATTCTCAGCGATTTCACAGCATTTAGAAAATGTAGAGAATTCACGAAATTCAGAATATTCAAGGAATTCAGGGAACTTATAAAATTTTAGGGATTGCAGAGCATGAAAGGAATTCAATACAGTCATGAAATTGAAGGAATCGAAACAGAGTTCACAGAATGCAGGTTATACTAAAAATTCTAGGAATTTCCAATGTTACACAATGTCAACTGTTACACAATGGCGAAAAACTACGCCGAATTTCAGGGAAGTCATGGAATGCAGAGAATTTCAAAAATTCAAGGAATCCAGAATATTTACGGAATTGAAGGATCCAGGGAATTCAGAGAATGTCCAGGATTTCACAACATTCAGGAAATTCAGATAATATCAGAAATTTTATAGCATTAAGGGAATTTAAGGAATTCAGCTCGGAATTTAGAAGATTCAAGGAATGCATTAGATTTAGAGAATTAAACAAATTTCGGAGAATTCAAGGGATTCAGGATATTCGAAGATTTCAGGGAATTCAGACAATTTCATAGATTTTAGAGCATTTAGGTAATTAAAGAAATTCAAAGAATTAAGAACATTTTGGGAATTCAGAACATTAAAACAATTCAGGAAATTGAAAATATTCAAGGATTTCAGAGATTCCAGAAAATTTTAGGAATCAATAATATCGGTTGGTGGTAACCAAACCAAACTCCGTTCTTAGACTGTTGTCAATCAAATCCAAGTGATCAAGTGACTGTAAAGACCAAAAAAATTTGATCACTTGGATTTAATTTTAGGAATTTAGGGAATCTGTCAAATTTTCATTGCTCTAAACTAAATATAAAACTCTTTACTTCAATGAAAGACATACAAGTTTGTACTGTTTCAAATAATAAACTAAGAAAGTTAAAGATTCCACTCCTCCTTGAAATTAAAAAATTGTAATTGTAATACATTCTAACATTTGATTTAATTTGAAATTTATCTCAACCAATTTCATATTTTATCAATTAAAAATTATCATTTTCTTGTTACATTTATGTGCTTTTTTCAAAATTTAAATAATAAAACAAACCAATAAGAAAAAAACACCAATAATAAGACAAAAGCATCTCTCTTCAAGTCTACTCAAATAATATTAAGTATTTAACTTAAATATAAAATGAAATACAAAATTTTGATTTGATTAAATCGTTCAGAAAAATAATAAAATACAGCCACACACGTTTTCATTTCTTTGCAATAAACTAAAAGAGATTAAATGAATTTTGGTATATACATATTCCTGCTGATCACGAATACTAATTAAAACATTGTTTTTCACAAGTATCAGTTTTCAAAAAATTGAGCTGAAGGCAGTAATAAAATATCCTACTTAGACAATATTAGGCTAGTCATCCCGAATTTTTGGAACGAATAGTCCATGCCCTTTTATAACTATCCCAATATTTCAGGACGACTAGACACAGTCTACAAAATATTTATTATATCGGTTTAGTTATTATATCTGTTCAAAATCAATAATTAAATTGACAACAGAAGCGAACAGTTTCTAAATTATTATTTTTCATTTGAAAAGATAATAACAATTACTTTAGGATGACCACATAGATTATAACCTGCATATCGAAAAAGTAAACCGAACTTCTTCGCCTTTTTTTTTTAGAAAACATTGCGACAATAGATTAAGTACATAAAATTTAGAATTTTTCACGAAATTGTTTTATTTTTGTATAGTTTTGCAAAAACTGCAAATTTTTGTTTGTTGGTTAGCTTACCCATCCAGTTTTAAAATTCGTTTTATAACACCTCACATTTAGTTTTTTTGCACAAATTGTTTACAAAAACATAGTAATATTCTACTTTATTGTATCAGTACTTACCCCAGACTGATTTCCGTCGTTATTACTCATTTTGAACAATATTTCAACCACCAAATTCCATTTTCACTTATCACTTTTCAAATATTCGAAAACATCACGAACGCAGGCGCTACACTATTCCCTAGTCCCTGCACGGCTTGAACATATCTCTTTCAGAAAACTTTTTAGAAAATTCCCTGCAATCATCTGATTGGTCGAAAAACCTACTCCGCAAATCTGCTACTCTGCTAATCTGTATCCATGGGACTGCGCCCTGACCCAAAAATGCGAAGTGAAGCTCTACGGTACTAACATCCTGCGCAGAATAGCTTTAATTAAGGGTGTTGGATAACTTCGACTTGAAATTTTTTTTCATAGGCCCGGCACTGACTCCATATATAATTTCTCCCAAGTATTTGAGAGGGAACGAAAGAAAACTTGTCAAATATCCGGGGTTTTGCGAGATCCTCGGATCAACGAAAATTTATAGGAATGAAGCCTTTTGCTGAGGCGATAATTTTTTTCGCGGAAATTATTAATTTTTCGAAGGGGAGAAATCTGCGGATAGCAGAAGACAGCATTTGAACGGCGAGAACCGTTCGCCAATTTATTTTTTTACTCACAATTCTGACATCACAGAAGTATTCCCAGGGGTCAGCCGATATTCGAAGACCCAAAACTTGATGATGGCGAACCTAAATTTCGCGAAATACGTCGCGAATTGGAGAAAAATGTTCAACAAAATTGACGTGTCCTGTGTATGTGAGGACCACAAGACTGCATTGGTAAGCAGAGCAGAGCAAACTCGGCAAACAGACCGGCTGTCAAATTCATGCTCCGATCAGAATCCTCAATGCTCTGAAGTCCGCACCAAACATTGCCACTCGCGAAATCGTGGCGCAAATATTTAAAAAGTTTTTGAAGACAGCAACTACAAATGCACCAATTTGATAGATAAGTCAATTTATGATTGTATGTAAATTTGTAAATTTACCCAGTTTGGAATTATAACTTAGAAATTATGATTTGAACATTTTCAAATTATAAATTTATCAAGTTATCCAGCAATAAATTCCGAAACCATCAAGTTCGATTTCTGAAATTACGAAATTAGGCCTTATGCAAATTTATTTATAGATTCCAAATTTATCAAGTGGTCCAACTATAAATTAATTATATAAAGAAGCTTGTAACGGGGGACACGGATTGTGGTCACCTTCTGTGAGCGAAGAGGGCCTCATTTGAAATCAAAAAAGCCGAAACACTTTACTAAGATGGAAAGCGGTTTACGAGAAAACGGGTTACAAGAAATCCGCACAAAACAACTATCGGTTTGAATTATAGGACCAAAGAGTAAGGATCGGCGGTGCTATGGTCTAGGTTCACGGCTATACAGATTCGGTCGTCGTGCGTTCGCGTCCTCGTACTCTCGTCATTTTTTTTCTTTCTTTTTTTTCAACACATTACCGTGAATATGCATAAATATTATAAAAATATTAATAAATATCAGGGGTATGCCTCGCCATTGTAAAATTTCGTACCTGCGGCGGGAACAGCAAACAGTGGCGCTGCGATCCTCACTTGATACATTTGAATTGCAATCACTGCAAAGCGCAGTAGATTATTCATTTTTTTATAAAGTTTCAACTGTTTTCGAAGTTTTTCAAAACTAATTTAAAATCTAAATTGTTTATTTCTTAAAACCAGCACTATCCTAGTAACCTCAGTGAGTTTTTCAGGTAATATATTTGTTATTTGATACTGAATAAAATTATCTTTTCAGGGAACAAAATTTCGAAATTCAAGAATTATTTTCTAAATCATTATAACTCCTATCGACTCCTATCATTTTCTGAAAAAAAAATGAGAAAGCAGTTGACTTAGTTTGCGCAAAAGTATTTCTTACAAATTTCACTAGATTTTTTTCTAGAAAAAATAATTTTGAAAATAGCAAACATTGGGAGCAAGAAACGAAGCTGATAGGAGTTGTTATTGTTTACAAATATTTTTTTTAACTCCATATTTTTGCTCCGTGAAAAAGTAATCTGAATTATCTATTCTTTTTTGTAGTAAGCATATAAAATAAATAACAAGTTTTTACTCCATAGATTTTGTAGGAATTATGGTTTTTATGGATTATGAGAAATAAAGAAGGACAGGTTAAATTGTATGAGAAAAAATAAAATAATAAATAAACAAATATGCAGTAATAATTACAAATTTACAGTCATAATTGCAAACCAATATCATTGCACAAGGCACACTATGTCTTACAAAACTTTGCGACTTTTTTCTTCGCAAAATTATCCTTTGGAACTTCTGACATTTTACGTTTGATAAACTCTCTCATTCGAACATGGAGGTATTGCTTTATTATGAGAGCTAATACGTCATTTGCATGCTGGGTACAAGGAAATGTTAAAACTGCATTCTGGTGCAAATCATCGATAATTAAGTCAAAGACATTGCTAAATTTCGAATGTTTTTGAAACGCGTTTTCCACAATTTTAACAATTTTAAAGATCACAGAATTTGGATGAGCGAGAGTTTTTTCTTGATGGTTTGAAGCTAAATCTACTTCAGAAGATGCAGTGAATGCTTTTTTGCAGTTTTCGCATTTCGTATGTTCTAGCATGTATCGGCAAATGGTCCCTGTCGCATAATAGTTAATGCAGTCCACAAGTGGATCTGTAGCATCGACTGCATTGCTATCTTTAGATTCTTCAGAATCTTCAGAGATATTAACGAAGTCACTAAAGTCAGGATCTACAGAATTAATAACAGTCTTCAGTTTATCTTTAATTTCTTGGAGTAAATTTCTTTTGTTGGATTTGTAAATTTCTTTCAGGCGAGATAGGGATGTCAGAGGTTCAATTGGCTTATCATCGATAGGCGAACAGTTTCCCTTTATAGGAGGCTTTAGGATGCTGTAAAAGGACAGGATTTTATATATTTGCTTGAAGGTAGGGGTAGCAGGGTGATCGTTTGTTCCACCAGCAAATCGAACTGCTCCAAAAAATCTCTATATTATAGGACAAAATAAAAAATGTTATAAAATAAATACAATTTTAAATAACAATTTGTTGCCCCGAAAAGATCTATGAACAATAACTAAATTATTACTGGCGATTGCCAGTCATACTTGGCATTAGAATAAATACTACTGATACTACTAATACTACTACCACTAACACTACTGCTTCTACTCCTTATATTACTAAAAGTGCGAGTAAGATAAATATTGCACAGGAAAAAAATTTCAAAATACTATCTATGTAAAAATGAGCACACAATTTTTTCATAAAATGATTGTATAAAAATTATACATTCTCGAATCGATTTTTCTTGCCATGGTAAATCTTTTCAACAAGTCTAATTTTTGTACTATCTTTTTATGTATAAATAATTTCACAAAGCAGAAGAATAGTCGTATATACAATATACTGATGAGACGAAAGAGACTGGCGAGACTGACACAATGAAGCTTTCTTCAAAGTTACCCCAGCTGATCTGTAACAGATGTGATTGTGAAGAACCCTGTCAAAAAATGTGCGAACCTCCAATGAATCTTGATTCATTTTTCCTGTCAGCACGTAATCAAATTTGCATTCTTTCAATAAATAATTAGATAACCCTATAGCAGAATGCAAAGTAACTCGTAAGCCGTGAGCCGTACTCTCTGTTAGAAAATCTTCTTTTTTCAGTTCACCTCCTAAGACTCTCTTTTCCCACGCATCCAACCATTCCAAAAAAAGCTGCATTTCCTGGCAAAAAAAGTATTTTTTTTTTTTAAGTTGTGACAAATTTTTATACCCCGAAACTTGGAAAACTATACACAGATTTTGCGTACCTTCAGATCCGCACTATCAAGTCGTATTCCTTCTTCTGCTAAAGTTCTGTTTAGTGAATCAAAAACGCGATCAAATCTATCACATAACTCAGCAGTGGATCCACAGTTTTGTCATTCAGGAATAATATTTTGATAGTGCCGCAAACCTTTGGCAGTTGAGTGACTGAGAATCTAAACGAAATTAGGGATATGCAAGTTAATTTCAGAAAATCGTCAACTAATTACAAATTTCTTATTAATTATCACCATTATCAACAAACCTGAAGAGCAAGAATGACTCGCATTTTAACATAGCTTTCTAATTTATAAACGTGTTGAAAAGTTAGATTAGGACACTTTCGAGTAGTTAAACTTCTTTTATCCACGTCCAATAATATTTCAAAATGTTTCCATAAAACAGGATCTTCATCAGGATGGACCTAATATATTAAAATTATTAAATTTGAATTTTCTTAATTATATAATTATTATTATACGAAGTTAGTAATGATAACATTTTGTATTTTTAAATTATTTAAATTTGAACATTAAATCACTGTTTGCTCACCTTTAATTTACCAGTTCCATTTTTCCCATACATCCTATTTCTTACATTTTTTATTAAATGTGGCGTATCAGCAAAGACAAAAATTTTCCGGTTTTTGACGGTCGGATGTTCAAAGTAACATTTGAATTCTGATAGTTTTCCAGAAACACCCATTTCCGACCAAAATTTTCGGTTTGTTGTGGCACCATCGGAAACAACACCATGCACATTAGCACCAGCTTTTTCAAGTAAAACAATAGCTTCAACGCTAAGTTCTGCCAACTAAATTCCAGGAGTAGTACCATGAGATGTGAAAACAGCAATTGGCTGAGTATATGAAGCCATTAACGGCTGAAATAAAATAACTAGTGCATGGTCTGCTTGGACATCTATGGTTCGTTGAGTGCCATCACCAAAGTCATGTAGTCCCTCAAAAGCCATCGTTTTAGGAATAAATTGTATTCGTTTCCTAACTCCCATTTCGTCTAAAAGAATTAATCCGTGACGCAATATTTTGGGATTTTTCGAAAAAAATTCTTCAAGCAGTGCAAAGAAGTTAGGATCGAATCCACAGGGTGTGTCAATTAAAGCTAAATATCTGCAATGAAAAATTCCTAAGTACCATCAACATAAAAATACAAATTCTAAGGCATAGAAGAAGATTTGAAATATTTACCGACGAATCGTTCTGACAGATGGCAACGGTAAAATCCCATTATCTCTGATGAAGTTTAAAGTTACAGGTGAACGCATATGAAGAAGCATACTTAATGCGATCCACTTTTCCGAGTATCTCCTATTCTTGGTAATCTTTTTATTTGCTGCAGAGAGCTAATTTCTCGTTATCTCCTAATTTGCAAGAACTCAGTTTTTCAGCCAGAGACTCGTTAGATATATCAGCAATCTTCTTTTTACATTTTTTAAGCGAATTTTTGAGCAAATTCACTTTACTGATGGCCCTATTTTTCGCCATAGTGGCTGCTTTCAATTTCTGTTGAACCTTCTTCAAATTTTTCGCCTTCTCATTGATTTTGTCTTCATATTTTAATGCAAATATTTTTATATTTGCATCCTTCCGTTGAAGACGAACAATTTTTTTGTCTAGATTTCTTTTTGCGATTTTGCAATGATCACACCTGGTTTTTAGAGAATCTTTAGGTATATAAAGAGGGCACTTGATGTGTCGCAAAACTTTATCTCTATCTAGATAAGTGAATGACGTTTCCACGTTTTCTGCTTCACATCTCAATGCAAATCCAGGACAAAATTTTAATTTATCCATAGTGCTAACAATTTTCTCAATCTATTCAATAGATCCTAGCGGGTCATCCGATATTCCAAATTCACTTTTATCTATTGGTTCATCTAATAAAAAAATGCTGATTCGTAATTCATTATCAATTATTACTTTTTTATTGCAAACAGTCTTTGTAATACCATTCTCTCTTTCACAAATTATCTGACAAAATGTTACAACTCGAAGGTCGCCAGTTTGAATATTATTTCGCAACCAACTAATCGGATAAGAAACACTATTTTGATTATTATATATGTTTTCAAATAGAAAATTACAAGGGATGCTATTCGAAAAAATATCATAATTCTCATCAAGAATAGAGACTTTTGGTTTTTTAATACTTTTCGTATTCTCATCTCCAATTGCTTCTGAAGAATCTGTAACTTTACGTTTGCCTAAAATATTTTTAGAATCTAAGGATCCTGAAGAGTCTAAAGATTTCGGGCAAGAATTACAAGATTGCTTCATTTTTGGTGGATTTTGCAAATTTCCAATATGAACATTATCTGTTTCGAGAGACTCTGACACTTTGCGTTTTCCTAAAATTGATGTTTTTGGCGTTAAATTTTGCTCTAGTGTCCGACGAGCTTTTTTGATAGGCTTCGATAAATAACTCGGGCAGTTTGGAAATTGAGTTGGAACAACACCTTTTTTTAATCTTGGTACCTTGTAACGTAGTGTCTAAAAATTGATGAATATGATCATTATTATTATTTAAATAAAAGATTGGAATTATATTAGCAACAATACCTATTTTTCATTTTGCAGCAAGATCGAAAAAGGCAAATAAAAGATGGTACAATACACTATAAGTTTGAAAATCCGAAAAGTTTTTTTTTATTGTTTATAAAATTCTGTTTCTAGTTTTTTGAAATTGCAAAATCGACAGGATTGAAAGAGATAAATCAACAATGGCACAATATAAACTTGGAACTTGGAAATTAAAACTATACTTATATAGATATTGAAGAATGAATAAATTTTTACTTTCATGTTCCTTTATTGCCTATATTGACCAAAAATCTAAAAACTTAAGATCAACCTATGAAGCTTGAGTCGAGGTTATATTATTGTGTTTAAAAAATTTAACCTTACAAATTGAACTACTTACTGACATAACGCTTCCATCAGGAGCTAAAACCTATTTCTCCCAAACAATATCTGTCTCTAAAAAATGTTCTTCGCAAACGACTTGTCCAGCTTTGCACAGAAAGTCACTTTTATGTCGTAGAATTGCTTGTTGCCACTGTTCTACACAATTTTGCGGTACCGAAAATAAATGGATCTTCTCCTCGTTTGTTTTCTTCGGTTCCTTTGACTTATACCCATTGGTACAATTAGGTATTATGCAGTAACTACCGGCCATTTTTATTTACAGCTTATTTACAAAACTTAAAATAAATAAATATTACACGCTACCTACAAATACATTTCTATGGGAAAGCCTTTTAAACTAATGTCAGACAATCGAGTGACGATCGACGCGACACTAGTTCGCCACTCCGCCGCTGTGGACAAACCATGTCACAATTTTCTCTGACTACGCAATGGGTCATGGCATACCCCTGATAAATATTAATATTTTTTGAATAGGGTGGAGAAACAAAAATCTTTTTTGTGATAAGCTTTTGGAGGGTGGGGGTGCTAAAAAATGCCCTTTATCCCCCAATAAATTATCAATAAAATTAAGAACATGAATAAAATCAATAAAATTAAAAAAACGAATGAAGCGGATAAAATGAATCAAATAAATGAAATCAATAAAATCAATAAAATCAATGAAATCAGTGAAGCCGATATAAATTTTATTTTATTGATTTGATTGATGTTGTTCATTGATTGTTCAATTGATTTTAGTGATTCATTTGATTGTATTTAAAAAAAAATTGAATATTTATATTCATTTTATTTATTTCATTACAAAATACAATGAAATGAATCAATAAAATCAATAAATTGGATAAAATCAATAAAATCAAGGAAATCAAATTATAATGAATAAAAGCAGAATTATACTGATTTCAGTGATTTCATTCACAATTTCTTGATTTTTTTTATTCATTTCATCGTATTTTTAAATAAAATAAAGAAAAGCAGTATGAATATCAGATTTTTTTATTAAGAAAAAAACAATGAAATAACTCAATGAAGTCAATAAATTGAATAAAATACTAAAATCAAATTATAATCCATAAAATAAAAATTGCACTGATTTTAGTAATTATAGTGATTTTTTTTTAATTCGTTGATTTTAATAATTTTATTGATTTTATTTGATTGATTTTGTTCAATTTATTGCATTTTTTATCGTGAATATTTAAATTTTTTATTAAAAAATACAATAAAATGAATCAATGCAATCAATAAAATGAATAAAATACAAAAATCAAATTATTATCAATAAAATCAAAATTGCACTGATTTTACTGATTTTATTCAATTTATGGATTTCATTGATGTTATTGATTTTTACATTCTCATCTAGAGAAGGTATTAGATTTGTGTGAAATTTGCCACCCCCAATGGGGGGGGGGGTGGTTTTTGTCAAATTTCCACGTTTTGAAACCTCCTGAATCAGAAAAAATGATTTTTACGTCTGTGTCTGTCTGTCTGTCGTCGTCGTTGTCGCCGTCGTCGTTGTCGTTGTCGTCGTCCTCGTCTGTATATCGCATAACTTTCGACATTCTGATCCAATTGGATTGTGCTTTGATACACAGTTTCAGAGACCAAAAAGAAAGATCAAGTTCGTTAACCAGCTATTTTCTATGAAAACAAAAAAAGTTGGAACATATTCAAAAATTTTCAGACCATTTTTTTCCAAATTCAGGAATTCGATGGACGGCTATCCACCCAAAAAAAAACGAAAATTAACATTTTAAGTGTACAAAGCACAACATGAAAAAAATTCAAGAGAAGAAAAATGTTTCTTTTTGCACACCCTACGATATTATCTCGACGACTTTTTGAATTTTCTCGAAAAATCGAAAATTCACATTTTTATTGCACAAAAAATAATTAAAAATCCAAGAAATCAATTTTACGGCCAAACTATGCAAGATGCTACAAATCATGACGAAAAAAAATTTGTGCCTACAAAAAAGATCTACAAATCGGTCCATGGCCACTTTTCGATGGGATGTGTAGTTTTTGCTTTATTCCTAAAAAAGGTAATTAACAGTGAAAAAATCAGCCGGATAAGTGGGCACATTCTCATCGAAACTTTGCTTATTTCATTTCTTTTTCGTCTCGTGTGTGTTTTTTCCCAGTATTTCATTGTTCTCATGTTCTCAATACTATTTCCGAAGATTAAAAGAAGAAAATAATCATCATTTAGGCTCATTGTACTTCAAAATTTGTATTTTTACATTCTCATCTAGAGAAGGTATTAGATTTGTGTGAAATTTGACCCCCGGTTTTTGTCAAATGTTCCAAACGTGAACGTTGGTGTCTGTCTGTCTGTCGACGACTACGACTAAGACGACAGACAGACAGACACCGACGTAAAATCCATTTTTTCTGACTCAGGAGGTCTCCAAACGTGGACAGGTAGAATTGCACGAGAGAGAGCGCGCACGTAGGTAGCTCTAGTTACCGCTAGTTCCCAGATGGCGCGTGCTACGTCGAAATTTGTTTTCGAACGCAATGTTGAGTGACGTCACGGATTCGTAAATGGAGATGGCGGCTAGCGGGAAGGAGATACGTGAGACAGAGTTAGCCGGTATGCCGGCTAATCTGCAACGCGTGGAGGTGGATGGAGAGAGAGAGGGGGTGAACTCATGGATGACAACGGATGTAATCTTTGGTACATTTATTTGGTATTGTATTTATATATATATATGTATTTATATGTATAGGTATATAGGTATATGTATATGTGTATATATATAAATATATAGCTCTATATTTATAAGTCAATAATCACAGATGTTATATTCACCTAAGTCGATGTTAATTTAGTCTTTACGTTTTAATTATCACATTAATAGAGACTAGAGGAAGCTTTCTTACAATTTGCGTCGGACTTTTTCGATATTAGTAACAGATGAGAGGGGAGGACGCTTAACTCCGCGTTTTGGAGGAGAGAGGGTTAATTTAATTGGAGATGGATGGAGGTCAATGATGTCGTCTGGATGATGATACATATTGACACAGGCTACAGGCTTGGGAGGGGATTCGATGGGAGAAATCAGGGGGGTTGATTTACATAGTTTGGTGAGGATCTGATTGACTACAGAGTCTGGGATTCGGTTGATAGGAGGGGGGATTTCTTTGGAAAGATGGCGGACTTCTGAGGTTTCAGGTTTAGGATGTTCTGTGCGGATAGAGGGGGTGGCTATGGGTTGGGATTTAACCTTTCTGGGAGTGGTTTTAATTGGCGAGATGAAATGAGTTAAATTACCTAGTTCGGCGGAGATTCTTTCGACCTCGTGATCTGGGATATGATGAGCCGGGAGGGGGATTTTTTTGGGAAGATGGCGGACTTCTGTAGGTCTGGGTTCAATGGGAGTTTTGACGATAGGGAAGAAAGGAGGGGGGAGAAACTTAGCCCGCTCGTTGAAGGGAATCCTGAAGGAAGCGGTTCAGGTGAGGAAGATCGGTTGGAAATCTCAAGGAGCCAGGTTGGTCAATTTTTGTTAGAGTGGTACTGCCGGTTTCTACAATTTTTTTAGCGGCCGTTCTTTGGTTAAATTTCACGAGGTGAGAAAAATCACGATCTTTTGTAGGTGAGCTGCTTACCGACTCTTCGTCCTCGCTGAAAACACTGCCGGTTGATTGTCGGGTGAAGATTCCTTGAAGAGGCCGTGGGGTTGCTCGTCGCGTTCTGCAGGGCTGGGTAGAGCTAGAGGGACTTCGTTTGCGTTACCCTTTTCGTAGCCTCTGTTTACGCGAAGCGCCGGGCGTACTGGTGCGAAAAAAGGGCACCGCGCCAAGTAAGCTCTGTGGTTGTCGTCGTCTCCATAGAGGAAGAGTAATGCTAGTAAGTCTAGTAGCGAAACCTGGCCGTTGTAGAATCCGGCCTGAATACTGTGGACGGACGGGTTCAGTGGCGTAACCTCGTTCGGATAATACCGGTCGTCGCTGGTATTCTGCCGCCTTCCTGTTTGACCAACGCTGCTTACTTGGACGAACCTATAACAAATCAGAGCCTTGTCGTGACTGGATGTGCCGGAGTGTGATGAATCGGGATTGATTTACGTTTTCCGGGTTCTTGCTGTGGGAGGGAGTTGCCACGTCCTCTGGTAGAGCGAGCGAGACAGCTGTATTTCGTTGAAAATTGCCTTTGACTTTCCAGTGGGGTCGTTCGACTGAAGGTGGTGGGTGGAGATGCCTAGGGACTTAGAGCGTATTAGGGTGATAGCCGGTATGCCGCCTATCGGAGTGGGGGGAGAAGGGAAAGTCGCGACATCCGGTATGCTGGCTGCCTGACAGAGTAAGAAGAGAGATAGAGAGAGAGAGAGAGACTCGAGAAGCGAGATTGACTGGTGGACGCAGCCGGTATGCCGGCTGTGCCACGTTTAAAGTTTGACGTGGTGATTATTTATTGAAGATAGCCACTTACCATGATTTGCGTATATTAACTTTATTTGTCAAGGTGAACAAAATGGTACAGTGTACTCGAGTCTTACAACCGGATTACCAGGCTGTTTCCTTTGCTGCTACCAGGAATACCTAGCTGCAGCAGATCTGCCGATTTTCGCTCGAGCGCGGCCTTTTATAGCCGTACTCCCCGAGAGTTTCACGAGAGGCCGTATAGAGAGGGCAGAATCGAGTGGCGGGAGGTGCGTGCGAAGAGTTTCTCTGGCGCTGTATTCGCGGCACTTCCCTTCACCCGGTCCTGCTACTCCGCCGGCGCGTGTGGAGCGCGTCTTCGACTTGACATGGACATACTAAAAGCAGGTGTGTACATACCAAGGCAAGGACAGGGTCTCCTTCGCGTGATTGGCACATTACATCTAAATCTTAATATCTAATGTGTTTAACTTAATTTCTATCGGCAAAACAAGTGTCTGAGAGAGGAATTCAATATGTTAGGTTAAGGTAATTCATTTTATATTATTATATTGATTTCCTCGTATTTTTACCGCTTAGGCGCGTATAACATGGTACTTGAAAATTTGTATTTTTACATTCTCATCTAGAGAAGGTATTAGATTTGTGTGAAATTTGACCCCCCCCCCCCCGGTTTTTGTCAAATGTCCACGTTTTGAGACCCCCTGAGTCAGAAAAAATTGTTTTTACGTCGATGTCTATCTGTCGTCGTCGTCGTCCTCGTCGTCGTCTGTATATCGCATAACTTTCGACAGACTAATCCAATTAGATTGTGCTTTGATACACAGTTTCAGAGACCAAAAAGAAAGATCGAGTTCGTTAACCAGCTATTTTCTATGAAAACTAAAAAAGTTGGAACATTTTCAATAACTTTCAGGCCATTTTTTTCAAAATTCAGAAATTCCATGGACGGCTATCCATAGCACTCAGAAATTGAAACAATTTATTTCCAAGACATTTTTCGATAAAAAGAAAATTGTTAGAGTTATGGCATTTTCAAAATCCCCCCAAAAAAACGAAAATTAACATTTTAAGTGAAACAAAGCACAATATGAAACAAAGTCAGGAGAAGAAAAATGTTTCTTTCTGCACGCCCTACAAGATCATCCCAACGACTTTTTGAATTTTTTCGAAAAATCGAAAATTCACATTTTTATTGCACAAAAAATGATTAAAAATTAAGACAATCAATTTTACGGCCAAACTATGCAAGATACGACAAATCATGATGAAAAAAAATTTGTGCGTACAAAAAAGATCTACAAATTTGTCCCTGGCCACTTTTTGACGGGATATGTAGTTTTTGCTTTATTCGTAAAAAAGGTCATTAATAGTGAAAAAATCAGCCCGATAAGTGGGCACATTCTCATCAAAACTTTGCTTATTTCATTTCTTTTCCATCTCGTGTGTGTTTTTTCTTAATATTTCATTGTTCTAATTTTCTCAATACTATTTCCAACGATTAAAACAATAAAATAATCATCATTTAGGCACATGGTACTTGAAAATTTGTATTTTTACGTTACAGTCTGTCTGTCTTTGTCGAAAAGGAAATCTCTTTATTTATCTAAAACAAATTTGTTTATGTACACTTTGTAAAATAAATGCAACAAAAAATTATTGTGAAATAAAGAACATATAATAAAATATATTTGCTTTATTTTGTTCTGTCTAATGCAGCAGTTGCGAACAGAGGCACAATATTTATAAAAAATCATGTTTTTCAAATATTCTAAAAAAAAACACGAATTGAATATCACAATTTTCAATTCGTAAGATTTTAAAAGATGCGTACTACAGTTTTGTTTTAAAATCGGTCTTAAGCTGATTCATAATTTGTTCGTTTAAATTATATCTACAAATTTTCTTTCATCCATTTTTTAATAGGACGTGTAGTTTTTGACTTGATCGTGAAAAATAACATTACAAATAAATAAGATAAAGTTGTGTGAAAACGTATAGAGATTAATGGCAAATAGGGAACGAATAATAAAATAATCATGAAAAATAAAATTTGTTCTTTATATTGTTATATCTGAATAAGCAGATTGGAGCCGAGATATACAGATATGAATAAAGCATATACATGAAATATATATAAGTTGAACATAATATAGAAAAGTTCGCGTATTGGACAAATTTTATTCGAGTGCGAAGCACGAGATACATGATGAGAATGTGTTCGTTAAAGCCGAAGGATCTTTAACAAAAGAGAATTCACAATCACTAAATTACTACTGTCGAAGAATTCACATTTAATTGTGAAAGATTTTGTGTAAACGTGGGGAAGTACAAAGACCGTGCGCGTAGCGTGATAATCATTGGATTTTATTGTTTTTAGTAATTGCATTCAATTTATTGATTTTTTTTTCATTCATTTCATTGTATTTTTTAATGAAATGGAGAAAATTAGTATAAATATTCGATTCTTTTATTAAAAAAATACAATCAAATGACTCAATAAAATCAATAAATTGAATGAGATTACTAAAATCGATAACATCAATTTATTATCAACAAAATCAGTAAAAAAAACATCAATGAAATCTACATTTTACTGATTTTAGTGATTTCATTCAATTGATTGATTTTATTGTTTTGATTGATTTATTTCATTTTATTGATTCTTTGATTTTATTAATTTGATTGATTCGATTGATTCTGTTCAATTTATTAATCGTTGGAAATAGTATTGAGAACATTAGAACAATGAAATATTGTGAAAAAACACACACGAGATGAAAAAGAAATGAAATAAGCAAAGTTTTGATGAGAATGTGCCCACTTATCGGGCTGATTTTTTCACTCTTAATGACTTTTTTCACGAATAAATCAAAAACTACACATCCTATCAAAAAGTGACCCATGACAAATTTATAGATCTTTTTTGTACGCACAAATTTTGTTCCTTCGTGATTTGTCGTGTCTTGCATAGTTTGGCCGTAAAATTGATTTTTTGGATTTTTAATTTTTTTTTGCAATAAAAATGTGAATTTTCGATTTTTCGAGAAGATTCAAAAAGTCGTTCAGATAATCTTGTAGGACGTGCAAAAAGAAACATTTTTCTTCTCTTGACTTTTTTCATACTGTGCTTTCTTTCACATAAAATGTTAATTTTCGTTTTTTTTGGGGGGGGGGGGGCATTTTGTAAATGCCATAACTCTCATAACTTTTTTTCCATCGAAAAATGTCATTGGAATAAATTGTTTGAATTTCTGAGTACTATGGATAGCCGTCCATGGAATTTCTGAATTTTGAAAAAAATGGTCTGAAAATTTTTGAAAATGTTCCAACTTTTTTAGTTTTCATCGAAAATAGCTGGTTAACGAACTCGATCTTTCTTTTTGGTCTCTGAAACTGTGTGTCAAAGCACAATCCAATTGGATTAGTGTGTCAAAAGTTATGCGATATACAGACGACGACGACAACGA
>CAKNXH010058236.1:50206-71974 GCA_932178445.1 Andricus quercusramuli | reverse complement strand
GGGGGGGGGGGGGTCAAATTTCACACAAATGTGTCAAAAAAAAGAATGTAAAAATCAATAAATTGAACAGAATCAATCGAATCAATCAAATTAATAAAATCATATAATCAATAAAATGAAATAAACCAATCAAAACAATAGAATCAATCAATTGAATAAAATCAATAAAATCAGTAAACTGTAGATTTCATTTATGTGTTTTTTTACTGATTTTGTTGATAATACATTGATGTTATCGATTTTAGTAATCTCATTCAATTTATTGATTTTATTTATATTTTTTATTTGATTACGAACGAATGAAAAAATCAATAAATTGAATGAAATTACTAAAAACAATAAAATCAAAAGATTATCAATGAAACAAAATAGATGAACAGCACCAATACAATCATTAAATTGAATAAAATCACTAAAATGAAGAAAATCAAAAATCAATAAAGAGAAAATTATACTGATTCAAGTGATTTTATTCAATTCATTGATTTTATTAATTTTTTTATTGTATGGATTTTATTTATTTCGTTGATGTTGTTTACTTTATTGATTTTGTTGATAATAAATCGCTTTTATTTATTCTGGTGATTCCATTCAATTTATTGCTTTTACTGATTTATTCCATTCTATTTGTTAATCGAAAAATCAAGTAGATCAATAAAATCACTGAAAACGAAAAAATAAAATTATTATCCATAAAATGAAAACTAAAAAATCAATAACATCAATGAAATCCATAAATTGAATAAAATCAGTCAAATCAGTGCAATTTTGATTTTATTGGTAATAATTTGATTTTAGTATTTTATTCATTTTACTGATTGCATTGATTCATTTTATTGTATTTTTAAATAAAAAATTTAAATATTTACAATAAAAAATGCAATAAATTGAACAAAATCAATAAAATGAAATCACTAAAATCAATAGAATCAATGAAGTAAATAAATCAAAGCATTAAAATCAACTAATTGCAAAAAATCACTATAATTACTAAAATCAGTGCAATTTTAATTACATATATGGATGATAATTTTATTTTAGTATTTTATTCAATTCATTGACTTCATTGAGTCTTTTCATTGTATTTTTTAATAAAAGAATCGGATATTCATACTGATTTTCTTTATTTTATTAAAAAATACGATGAAATGAATAAAAAAAATCAATAAATTGTGAATGAAATCACTGAAATCAGTATAATTCTGCTTTTATCATTATAATTTGATTTTCTTGATTTTAGTGATTTTATCCAATTTATTGATTTTATTGATTCATTTCATTGTATTTTGTAATCAAATAAAGAAAATCAATATAAATATTTCATTTTTTTTAAAATACAATCAAATGAATCACTAAAATCAATTGAACAATCAATGAACAACATCAATCAAATCAATAAAATAAAATTTATATCGGTTTCACGGATTTCATTGATTTTATTGATTTTATTTATTTGATTCATTTTGCCCGTTTCATTCGTTTTATTAATTTTATTGATATTATTCATGTTCTTTATTTCATTGATAATTTATTCGGGGATGAAGGGCATTTTTAGTTCCCCCACCCCCCAAAAGCTTATCACAAAAAAGATTTTTGTTGCTCCACCCTATTCGAAAAATATTAATATTTATTAATATTTTTATAATATTTAATAATTAATAATTTCCGCGAAAATAATTATCGCCTCAGCAAAAGGCTTCATTCCTATAAATTTCGTTGATCCGAGGATCTCGCAAAACCCCGAAAATTTGACAAGTTTTCTTTCGTTCGCTCTCAAATACTTGGGAGAAATTATACATCGAGTCAGTGCCGGGCCTATAAAAAAAAATTCCGAGTCGAAGTTATCCAACACCCTTAACGCAAGAATACTCAGTGATGTTCTGTTTCACTGAAGGATGCACAGTAGAGTTACAATGCAGTTAGAAGTAGAATTTTACTGCATTTACGCACGTGCAGTATTGTTCTGCGTTATGTATGTATTTACTAAGAATCAATATTTAGAGAAATTATATAGAGATTATATAAGAGAGAGCACACTAACTCTGAAAATATTTACATCATAAGGTCAATGAGATGATGATGTCCTTCCTAATTAAATTTTCGATTTTATTTGCTGCTTTTGAGAACAAAAGACTTAATTACTTTTCGCGAAAAAAATGGTATAACATTATTATATGTTTATATTTGAACATTAATTATTTTGTTTATTTATACAGAAGAACTATCTGAAAAACACAATCACAGTCGAATTTTGCGGAGTATTGAGTTCCGTAGAAAACTACTGTGAATCCTTAACGGCAGTAGAATGAATACTCCTGCGTATTTTTAAGTGCAGTAGTCCGGGTAAAAATATTTGGTCTTGATTTTGTCTTGAATGTCTCCAATATGTCTTCAAGAACACGATTTCTGGTTCCGTCTCACCAGCTAGACATTGGAGATATACAGACTTGTCTTGCATTCATGACTGTAAACTGTGCCAAGACAAGACCAGGTAGACATCTCTTAAGAAAGGAAGTGTAAGTCTTGATGAATGTACCAAATTGCTCTTAAAGAAAATTATATTAACAATTTGTGACTTTAACATTTGCCAGGGTAAAAAATATAAGAGTTTTCGTTTGTAAATTTTATTTTCTAGTATACTGCGACCTCTATAAACTATGGAACCCACCGGTAGGGCCTGCCATTTCCAGGAATCAGGTAGCTAGGTAAGGACCAAACAGTTGACATCTGCTAAGGATTTAAATTTTATAATTAATAAGGGCCGATTTCACCAACAGCGATTAAAATGGCGATTAACTAATCACGATTATTTTTTAATCAAGGTTTTAACCGACATTAACTTCTAATGCGTTCCACCGTGTCCTATCATCAAGTTTTGATTCTCCATTATTTAATCATATACCCCATTCACAATAACTTCCATTTTCTCTTCATCCGACGATTCTGATTCGTCAACTTTCAAGTCCCGTGAAGTACGTGCGCGAGCATCGGTCGCTGAGGCCATATTGCGTGTGAACAAACAGTAACGTGCTGGCTACATACTTCGAAGAAAAGAAGACGAGTGAAGATTTGTCCAGTTATTTGTGTTTATTTGTGAAAATGAATGTGGATGAACATTAGGGTGGTCCAAAAATGCATTGGAAAAATTTTTTTTCGAATTTTTATCGGGACACCCCCCAAATATGTTCGAATCCGCACAAAAATAAATGCGTTTTTTTTGTTTTGAAAAAAAATGATATTTAGGGGTGGCGCAAGCCCCATGAAGTTTAACATGTATTTCCCATAAGAAAAAAAGACGTTTTTGTAAATCTTATTCAGAATCCTCAATATTATCTCAATCGAGTTGAAACTCAACATTTCTCTTCACAATTAGCCATAGAATACGAATAAAATATCACTTTTCAAATATCACCCCCATAAGTCTGTTTTATAGGGTCCCAAAGAAACCCCATAAGTGAAAAAATGGGTTTTGCGAGTTTTTGGCGCTAATTATGATTTTTTTGCGGTTTTTTTTATAGCGAATTGTTTTTAATACATAAAATATGACTTTATACT
The DNA here is from genome assembly GCA_932178445.1 of Andricus quercusramuli. Lineage (NCBI taxonomy): Eukaryota > Metazoa > Arthropoda > Insecta > Hymenoptera > Cynipidae > Andricus > Andricus quercusramuli. The sequence continues at coordinate 68,419 of CAKNXH010058236.1, read as the reverse complement.
GAAAATTAGATATTTTAATGAATTGTTTAAACAATTTATTATTGTTTTTAGCAATTTTCTCATAGAATGCAGTTAGAAAGACGCGGTTTTTTCACAAATTTTTCATTTGTTGTCCAATTTTCAATTAGAGCGAAGTGATATTTCATTAATGTTAACAATAGTGATTGTTCAAACAATTTATTATAATTATAAATAATATTATATTTGAATAATGCTAGAAAGATGCGGATTTTTTTTTAGTTTCTGGCTTTTTGTCCACTTTTCATTCGGAGTGAAGTAATAATGAATTCAAGTTAACAAAATAATTGTTTAAACAATTTATTATACTCATTAATAATATTATAATTGAATAATGCTAGAAAGATGCGGTTTTTTTATTTTCTGGCTTTTTGTTTAATTTTCATTTGGAGTGAAGTAATAATGAATTCAAGTTAACAAAATAATTGTTTAAACAATTTATTTTAATTATTATTATTATTATATTTGAATAATGCTGAAAAAATGCGTTTTTTTGTTTCAATTTCTGATTTTTTGTCCACTTTTCATTCGGAGTGAAGTAGTAACGAATTCAATTTAACAAAATAATTGTTTAAACAATTTATTATACTTATTAATAATATTATAATTGAATAATGCTAGAAAGATGCGGTTTTTTTCAAATTTCTGGCTTTTTGTTTAATTTCCATTTGGAGTGAATTAATAATGAATTCAAGTTAACAAAATAATTGTTTAAACAATTTATTATCATTGTTGATAATATTCTCTTTGCTCAATTGGTAGAATGTTGCGGTTTTTTCTGAAATTTTCAACTGTTTGTTTATTTTTCATTAGGCGTGACTTAATAATTAATTATATTGAGCAAAAATAATTGTTCAAACGAATTATTATTGTTTATGACTATCTTCATCTATATCAATTGCGCCTGCTAGTTACGGTTTTTCGGCTATGTTTACTTTTCTGTCCTTTTTTCACTTAGTGAGGTAATAATTAATTAAAGTCAACAAAAAAGTTGTTTGAACAATTTAATATTGATTTCTGCCTTTCGTGTAAAATAGATTGTTTTCTTTGAATTAATTTTTTTAAGCATTGTGAAAAGAGCAAAAATAATTCACTTAAAACAACAATACCTTTCGGAAAATCATTTTTGTTGTGGCCGACTTATTACTTGTTCATAAATAAAAAGGCGATGCAAAGTGAAAGATTTTCGAAAAAACCTCCACTTTCTAGCACTTATCTAAGAAAAGTTTGTTATTAACAAAATTAAATTGTTTGAACAACTTTTTTGTTGACTTTAATTAATTATTACCTCACTGAGTGAAAAAAGGACATAAAGGTGAAAATTGCCGGAAAACCGCAACTATCAGGCGCAATCGATATACATGAAGATATTCATAAACAATAATAATTTGTTTAAACAATTATTTTTGCTAAATATAATTAATTATCAAGACACGCCTAATAGAAAATAGACAAACAGTGGAAAATTTCAGAAAAAAACTGCAACATTCTACCAATTAAGCAAAGAGAATACTATCAACAATGATAATAAATTGTTTAAACAATTATTTTGTCAACTTGAATTCATTATCACTTTACTCCATATGAAAATTAAAGAAAAAGCCAGAAATTTAAAAAAAAACGCATCTTTCTAGCATTATTCAAATATAATATTATTAATAATTATAATAAATTGTTCAAACAATTATTGTGTTAACTTGAATTTATTATTACTTCACTCTAAATGAAAATTGGACAAAAAGCTAGAAATTTAAAAAAACCGCATCTTTCTAGCATTATTCAAATATAATATTATTAATAATTTTCATAAATTGTTTAAACAATTATTTTGTTAACTTAAATTTATTATTACTTTACTACAGATGAAAATTGGACAAAAAGCCAGAAAAAAACCCGCATCTTTCTAGCATTATTCAAATATAATATTATTTTCAATTATAATAAATTGTTTAAACAATCACTATTGTTAACATTGATGAACTATCCCTTCCCTCTAATTGAAAATTGGACAAGAAATGGAATATTTGTGAAAAAACCGCGTCTTTCTAACTCCATTCTATGAGAAAATTGCTAAAAACAATAATAAATTGTTTAAACAATTAATGAAAATATATAATATTCAGTATAAAGTCATATTTCATGTATTAAAAACAATTCGCATTAAAAAAAACCGCAAAAAAATCATAATTAGCGCCAAGAACTCGCAAAACCCATTTTTTCATTTATGGGGTTTCTTTGGGACCCTATAAAACATACTTATGGGGGTGATATTTGAAAAGTGATATTTTATTCGTATTCTATGGCTAATTGTGAAGAAAAATGTTGAGTTTCAACTCGATTGAGATAATATTGAGGATTCTGAATAAGATTTACAAAAATGTATTATTTTCTTATGGGAAATACATGTTAAACTTCATGGGGCTTGCGCCACCCCTAAATATCATTTTTTTTCAAAACAAAAAAACGCATTTATTTTTGTGCGGATTCGAACAAATTTGAGGGGTGTCCCCATAAAAATTCGAAAAAAAAATTTTCGGACCACCCTAATGAACATCCAATGTCTATAAATAATTCACTCGTTCTTTAATTACTCTTGGTCTTCTATTGATAATGTGCAGAATATCTTCATCATCATCAGAGGATAGAAAATCATCATAAAAGAAATGTTCCATTTTCGAACTGTATACTGAACGCACACTGCAATTCTATAGGTTAGGTTTGGTGCTACCATCGGTAATCACGCATTACGTCCGTTAATCAGCCAAAATCGGGCGGTTAAATTAAATGATGATTAAACTCTCTTAACCAGCGTTACGGAAATGGTGGAACGCAAGGCTCCGATTAAATTACAATAATCGGGGATTAACAACTTAATCGGAGTTGGTGAAATCGGCCCTAAAACTCGTAATTTTGTAATAACTAATTTTTAAATAAGAAATTCGGAACCTGTCTGCCTCAATAGGGTGGCTCGAAAACACTTTTTTTTTAGAGGGCAAAGATCCCCCCAATTTTGTTCAAAATCCGAAAAGAGAAAGTCCCTCATTTTTTTTTCGATTTTAACTGCTACCGGTTTTGACTTGAAGTTTCCCATGTAAAATGCATAGGGATAAATCACTTTTTTGAGTTTTTGTAATAATTTTTTAGATTTTGGAAAAATGTGACGGGAAAACATAGAGGCTTGTAGAGAACTATCCAACAAAGAATTTCATGTATCAGACATGTGGGTTTGACTCCCCTAACTCACCCCTACGAGTCCCTGAAAACTACCCTTAAAACGAAAAATATCAATTTTTTTCTAAAAATTATAACTATTGGTCTAGTGAAATATTTATTAACAATAATTTATTGATTTATAATTATTTAAACAAATGAAATTTGTTTAAATAATTTTCTTCTGAATTTTTAAAAAATAAAGTTTATTATTATTTCTTCAGTGGAATGTTTATCAACATTTGTTAATTAATTTGCAAAGTTTTAAACAAATTCCATTTGTTTGAATATTTTTTTTTACAAATTTGTTCTATTTAAAAAATAAGGGGTTTTGTCTTGAAATTCATCGAACTGGCAGTTTATTATCTTTAATAACATACATTTATTAAAAAATATTTTCCAATTCTATGACAAAAAATTATTATTGATTTTCGAGAACCTTCAATTCGTTTAATCAATCATTTTTCCACAAGATTTGCAAATTTTTCTCCATTGTTTGAACGATTAAGTCTTAATTCTTAACAGGAACATATAATACTTGAATAAGTTTTGAAACGTATTCGAAAAATATTTCCCCCAAGAGACATCAATGACACTTTCGAGTATACCTGTGGGCTTATCAGGACAGAAATCCTTGCACCTGTGTATAATTTCATACCTGTTCCAATTGTTTAAATAATTGAATATCAATACATTATTTTTGATAAATATTTCACTAGACCAATAGTAATAATTTTGAGGATAAAAGCGAATTTTCGAAAAAAAATTATTTGAACAGATTCCATTTGTTTGAATATTTAAAGATTGATAAATTATTGTTAATAAATATTCCAGTAGACCAATAGTAATAATTTGTAGGAAAAAAACGAATTTTCAAAAAAAAAAAAATTAAACAAAGTCCATTTGTTTAAATAATTTAAAATTAATTGAGCAATGTTAATAAATATTCCATTAGACCAATATAAATAATTTGAGGTGAAGAAAAGACGTCGTTTTTATGGAGAATTTATATTTTTGGTTTTAAGGGTAGTTTTCGGAGACTCGTGGGGGTGAGTTAGGGGTGTCAAACCCATATGTCCGACACATGGAATTCTTCGCTGGATAATTTTCTACGAGCCTCTATACTTTTCCATCACATTTTTTGAAACCCTCAAAAATTATTTCAGAAAATGAAAAAAAGTTAAATAGTTAAAAAGTTAAAATAAAAAAAAAAACGAAAAAAAAAATTAGGGATTTTCTTTTTTCGGATTTGGAACAAAATGGGGGGGGGTGAGATCGTTGGCCTCTAGCATGAAAAAAAATTTTGCCGTGAATTTTTGGGCCATCCTACTGCCTCAACTTATACTGCAAAATTTCCATAAAAATATTAAAAATCTTATTTTCTAGAAGTATCTAGTGAACTGTTGGAGGTAGAAAAAAATTGACAACATTTCCAGATTCGCCATCCAATGAACATAATTATTGCAGATAAATAAACTTATTGATACATAAAAAAATACCATGAAGATAAATAATGTAAACATTCTATTAAGCTTGAAGCGGATTAGTGATGACCCACAGAGGCCTTGTTCTTAAGACATACATTTTCGTCTTCAAGTCGAAAATATTCGTCGTAAGACATCAAATATAGTCTGGTTCCTTCTCACGAGCTGAGCATACAGAATAACTTGAAATTATCTTGGATTGGTCTTTACTGAAGACAAAATCAAGACCAAATATTTCTACACGGGAGAGCACTATTGCTCATTCTTGAGTGCAGTACTGCCATAATTTGGAAGAAAAGCGTTAAATATAATTAGAAAGTCCCTTGAGTCACCTACTGCTAACTGCGTTCGGGTCAATTATACGGATTGCAGTTAACTGAGTTCTTCTAAGTATATTATAATTCTATTGTGCATCCCTGGCGCCTTTGGCCAGGCTACCTGACGTGTCTTGGGACCGCGGATTGAGGAGCCCTGTACGAAAGGTTTTTGTGTAATACGAATACACAACTAAATGAGTAGTAGCTGACAATGGTCCAGGAATGGTTCCGAAGGAATAACCCTGAAGCCTTTACCCCTAAATCTCGGGCTCTTCGGGGTGGACTGCCTATTTCCTAGCTAGAATGAAGGCAAAAAAGAGTATGTGTATAAGATAATCCACAAAAACAGTAATCTTCTGAGAAACTTGTCCAGAAACTCAGAAACCAATGTCTTAGATGAAGCCTTTCTTCGAACGTGATTGAGATGTAAAACAATTTCTCAAAGAGGAGAAAAGGGTAAAATTATGTTGGCCATCCGTTCCAAATAAAAATCCAAACCTTTATTAAAAATAAATAAAAGTGTCCAACGCCATACTATTAACCGACGTTTCGACACTGCTTTGTGTCTTTTGCAAGGTTGAATTGGACTGTTTCATAGTGTGAAAACAAACGGCGATAGGTTAAACGATTTAATGTTTTAATGACTTAATTTTGACTACTTGACACTATCGCCGTTTGATTTTACGCTATAAAACAGTTTAATTCAACCTTCAAAAAGACAAAAAGCCGTGTCGAAACGTCGGTTAATTGTATGGAGTTGGACACTTTTAGTTATTTGAAATAAAGGTTTGCATTTTTATTTGGAACGCATGACCATCATAATTTTACCTTTGTCTCCTCTTCGAGAAATTGTTTTACAAGAGTGTGTGTGTTGCTAAGAGGACAAATTGACGTCGCTGGGGAGCAGGAGAGATCAAGTAGTCACAGGACGTTGTTCAAGAAGGGCCTGAAGGTTTACGACAATTCCTGTAAGCGGATGAAGAACGCCTTAGATAACATGGAGGCTTTCTGTAAAGTGAAGAGAAACATGTTCCTCTCTATTAGGGAAGGATTTCGTAACTTGAGATTCCAAATTTAAGGGGTCTACCAACTTTAGACGCGCAAAAATAAGGCTATTTTCAAGAATTTTTTTCATAATTTTAAATTAAAGATATTGGTACATAAGATGTTACATTCAAAAAATGCATTCTAGAAATACATGAAAATTTTTTTAAATTCATTTTAGTAAATATTGGTGAATAAAAATGATGGTTGAAAGAAGATAAAAAAAAGGAGGGTGTGCGCTGTTGATGTTTTCTCTGGGACGGACGGTCGGAAACAAAAAATGAAACGTTTTTAGATTCAGTAGATAAATGGCTATAGCGCATATCATACGATTTTTGATTTTTTTTCAAATTAACAAAATGGCGGACATTTTTCGAAAAGTAAGAAAAAACACGTACTTTCTCACCTTTTCTTGCAAACAGAAAATAGTTAAAATCAAAATTTCAAAAATCGTATGATATGGGCTATAGCTATACTCATAAAGAATATGTGGTAAAATTTTGGTAAAGATCGGTTAAGTAGTTTCCGAGATTTTATCAACAAGACGTCCAAAAACGTTGTTTCGAGAAAAACGCGTTATCCATTTTGGAAATCACGAGCACAGAGATGTTGACGATTCCAAATTTTAGACACGACTGATGAAGAAAGAATGTCGTGTGTAATGGTTCATAGCATGATCCAACCCACTCAAGGTCTAGCCACGCGCAAGTAAAAAAAATCGCAGCCAATCAGAAGCGAAACCAGCTACACCGCCAAATTGAAAAAATGTACAGCTGGCGGCTGCTTTGAATGGTAACCAAGAAGGCCGTGCCTAAAAGTACACTTAGACTGCTCCGATCTTTATGAAATTTTAGAATGATATTTTCAGATATATATACTTTCGAAAAATGCAATAAAAAAAAATCGATTTTTTTTTAAATTCTAAAGTGGGTAGACCCCTTAAATGTTGCAGTCGGCCGCCTTTATAATGGAGTCACTGTATCGTAGGGTGGAACGTAGAGTGGTAACCAGTAAGGGGGTTAAGATGGAGCAACAAGCTAAGAAGGCTTTCACACACACTCAAGAGGAGCGGACGAGAGAGCTCACCCTGAGTCCCCGAAGAATGAGGACAGGAAGGTGCAACCTGCACCGTATGCAGCAAGGAAGAGGGAGGTGACGAAGAGGCGATCTCGTCCCGAAGCGGTTCTAATAAAACCGGGCGAGGGTTCGAGCTACGCCGAGATCCTCAAGAAGTTGAAGACCCCAGATACCCTTGAATTGAAAAGCAAGGGCGTGATGCAGACCAGAAATGGCGATATCCTTACTGAAGCTGCAGACGAGCTTATTCCCCGCACCATGGTCGACGTCCTACTTCTCGTCATAACGACCGACGAAGAGGAGGTGAAGAAGGCCGTGAGGAGGCAATTCGAGGAAACGACAAAGGGAAAGGAGGTCACAGTCAACCTTATGAAGAAGGCCTTCAGGGAAAGTCTGATAGACTATTTAGTGTTAAGCGAGGAAATGACGGCGAGACTACTTCGTTCATGACACCTGAAGGTGGGCTCGGTATCCTGTGGAGTCAGACAATCAACGGATGCAACGAAACGCTATCGCCATCAAGGCTTCGGCCGCCTGGCAGTGAAGTACGATGGTCCGCATCGGACCAAGTGTTTTTATTTGGGGGGGGGGGGCAGCCCACATCAGGCCCAAACATGATGCCGAAGAAGAACTACCCTGTTGCGCGACACCATCGCGTTGCCCAGGGCGATGCGCACACCGTGGTTGTGGCTGAGGGGCGACGAAGGCCAGGTTGGCACTGACTGCAGGACGCCGAAGAACGGCGTAATAGTGCGTAAAGATGCAGCTCTGAAACAATTAGAAAGCGGTTCTGGGGCTGCAAAACTCTACTGTACGAAAGAACTTAAAGCCACCGCCCACCCTCACCCCCGAGTTTATTAATTGTTTCTTGCATTTGAACGGACAGTTAAAGTTCGGCTTTTCAGGTTGAGTTTTTCTGGTTTTCAGATCGGGTTCGGCATATAACCCGATACGATTGGGGTGCAAACTGACACAACTCGAGGACATCTAGTCATTTAATTTGAATTGTGTATTCCCTTCCTTTATTTTCGGATTCCAGAAATAATATTGCAAGTTATTTTGATAATCATAGAATATATCTAATTACATGCATACATAATTTTTTATACATATGAAGGCAAAAGAAATCAAATAAAAAATTTATACGGAGACAGCATAATGTTACTTAAAGCAGTAAATAATAATTATAATTCTTTATATATACACAGCATCGTGGCCTTTTACTTTATTGTTCATCATAAGTAAGGTTTTTAATCAGGCTGCTTCAGAATTTACACACGTGTTTATTTTCATTGGAGATTTCTTTTATAGTGGAACTGTCAGCCGTCAAGGTTTAGGAAAGTATATTTAGCGATGTCACATCGAATAGTAGAAGAAACTGTAAAAGACGAGGACATCCATAACGACAGTGATGACGACCACAATGATGCAGATGCCTTGAGCACGCAGCTGCCGCTGGCCGAGTCTCGTGCATTATGCAATAGCTAATGGCTATCTCACTCAAGGCCAATTGTGCTACATAGTACATGCAATATTGAAGTATTGCAAAGGAAAATAAATCGTTGCGAAACCAAGCTGCGCTGTCGATGCGATACAGCGAGGGTGCTGCTTCGCGTGTTCGTATATATACGAGTAGTATATACGTATTATTCAAAGAAATGATCTCATTCATGCTGCTGATCGTTATGTCAGGGCACTGAACATTTCTATTAGTCTAGGTGAAAAATATCTCATTTTCCTTAATTATATAACACGCGAAATATTTTGCTGTATATAAAAGTGTATATTTCACAAAATTAGGATAAATTTTAAAATAGCGTTAATTGGGGCAGCATTTTGAATTTGTGAGCCTAACCTTCATCACCCCACAGAGAATTTATAATAAGGGGTACTGAGATGTTTACATTTCTTAAAGACCTGCTGCCATTAACATAGATCACATTTTCATATTTATGATAAAAAGACAATGTCTCATATTTTTAATATCATTTTTTATTTTGATTTAATTGCAATTTTTAATAATTTTTAATTGCAATTTGTTTCAAATACGTAACTTTCTCCTGGATTTTTTAATTTCGGGTCAAACTTCTTTTAATCCAAAATATTCGTTATTATATTGCTTTTCATTTATTTTTAAAAATTATTAACTACCATTTTGCCTTAACTTAGTTATTATTTTATTTGCAGCATATCTTGCCTGCTTATCTTATAAACTCATTTTAGCAGTATATAGGGAATGTATAATATTCCATAAATAGAAGACTTATCACACGGGGATAATATGTTCACTGAATTTGACATGACTGACTTATGCTGAATAAGTTGAGAAAATATATTTCGTCCTGAAGATAAAACAAAAATAAATCACGTGCGTCCTAAACTATGAGCCAAGACAGATTTATGTGTAAACATCTTCGGTAAACGTTGACTGAAATTGAAATCTTACATAAAGCAAATAAGACGATTCTGAATCTGTTTATAATTAAATAATTTATAGATTTTTACGTTAAAAATTGAACTTCTTCAATTTCAATGCCCTACGTAATTAATTAAATGTATGCATCCGATTGAAACTTCCAAATCTTTTTTTAATTTTCAAAAACATTTTAATTAATATATTCATAATTTTATAGTTTTCATTGTTTCATTTTTCTTTATTTTTCATTTGTAAATTACATTTTTCATTTAAGATTTTCAAGAAACAACTTATAATCACTAAATTGTACTGTTTTTAAGTTAAAATTGTTCAAAACTGATATAATTTTCAACACTTAAAAAATTCATTGATTCATTCTTCAAACTATTTTATTTGGGACTGTACTTAAATTACGTAACAGCTTAAGGGTGAGGGAGGGGTCAAAAGATTTTGTTACGATTTGTTACTGAAGGGGGGGGGGGGGGGTCCTTCATTCATGTACGTAACTTTCGGAAATTCACAAATTAAATAAGTGTAGTAATATTTCCTACGAATATTTTAAAATAGTCGAAAAGAAAGTTTTTCAAGGTAAACCGAGATGGGGTGTACGTGCCGGTTTGATTTCCTTGGGGATTAAGTTTATGGTCAGGAGTCGAATTTACTCAGGCAGTTTTCAAAAGTATAAGGAAGACCCAAGAAGACCAAACTAGCTTTCACCCAGGTGGCTAGGTTAGATTTTAGTTTAGGATATTGTAATGTTACGGCAACGTAGTAGGACTAGAGGGATGGAAATGGGGGAGAGGGGGAAGGACCCCACGGGTCTCTCATCGGGGCCTGCGTGCCAAAAATTCTTCAGAAGATTGTCGACCGCTATTCGAGAATCATCAAGGCGTAATTTGCAAGCCCGATCTGTATCCGAGAGTTTTATTAGTTTTAAAATAAAGTGATTATAATATTTATACCTTATTCCCTGACTTGTTTCATTATTGACTTTGAACATTAAAGTACCCACATAAGTATCTCGCAGGAATTGTACAGAAATTTAATATGAATTGAACTTTACGCACCAAAGAAACCTGGTGAGTGAAAAAAGGAACTTAGCCAACAACAATTTTTTTTAATTCAGGAAAAAGTCAGGGATTTGGAAAAAAAATCTTACAAAAGTCCGAGATATATATAACTTTAAATAACTGTCAAACCGAATAGATTTGAAAATTTTCAACTTTTATTTGAAATTATTATATTCCGCTTATAAAAGATTCTAGGTTCAAAATGTTACAAATGTAATATTCTGGTTTTTGAATATTAATGGTCAGGGAAAATGAAAAGGTGGTTAGGGAAAAACTAGAGAATTTTTAAAATTAAGTTTTGCGGTAATCCTGATATAACATTCTTCTGAGTAATTTATTTGCTTTGTATTTATATTTATTTTTTTGCAGTTGCTTCTTCCTGAAAATTATCTTTTTAGTTGTACATTTTATTATTCGTTTGAGAATGCAACAGTTTTGTTCAAAAATTAATCTTTTTGATTGAAAATTCCACTATTTCGTAGAAAATTTACTTTTTGACAGAAATTCATATTTTGGTATTGAAAAATAAATTTAGATGTTTTTTGGATAAAAATCCAACTATTTTTTGGAAAATGTATATTTTTTATTAAGAAATTCATCGATCTGAGTAGAAAATGAATCTTTTTTTGATAAGAATGCAACTGTTTGGTTGAAAAATCAGCTATTTCGTAGAAAATTTATCTGTTGAGAAAAATTCACATTTTGTGTAGAAAAATTAATTTTAATATTTTTTCGATGAAAATTCAACTATGTTTTTTAATGTTTGTCTTTTTGATTTAAAAAGTCATCTGTTTTAGTAGAAAATTGACTTTCTTCGATGAAAATGCAACTGTTTGATTAAAAATTAAATAATTGTTTTAAAAAGGCATCCTTTTTGTATGAAAATTCAACTGTTATTATCGAAAATTCGTCTTTTTGGGTTGAAAATTCAAATACCTTCGTAGAAAATTTACTTCTTATTCAAACTGGTTTGTTTTGAAAATTTTTTTTGAATCACTTTGTTAAAAAATAATTTTTCCGTTGAAGATTCATATTTTAGTTTGAAAATTCATCTTTTTGGTTAAAGTTTGACTATTCAGTTGAGAACTGATTTTTTATAATTGAAAATTTAACTCCGTGGATAAAAGTTGAACTATTCTGTTGAATTTTACCTCTTTGGTTAAAAATTTAACTATTTTGTTGAAAATTAATTTTTTTGCTGAAAATTCCTATTTTACTGGTTAAAAGTTCAATGTTTCTACAGAAAATTCGTCTTTTGGCTTTCAGGATCAACAATTCAGGTGAACTTTTTTTCTTTCATCATTGAGAAATCTTTTTATTTGTTGAAAATTCGTCTTTTTGATTTTGAAATTAATTTTTTTTTCAATTACATTTCATCCTTTTAGGTTGAACTATCAACTATTAAACTTTTTTGTTACGAATTTTCTTTTAAGGTTGAAAATTGAACTATTTCTTTGAAAATTCAATTGTTTTGTAGAGAATTTAATTATTTTTTAGAAAATTTAAGTATTTTCTTAAGAAGTCATCTCTTATCGTAGAAAAATCACTTTTTTTGTTTCAAAGAAATAAATTTCAAAATTTTTGATTTGCATATGTATGTTCATGGGATTTGAAAGTTAATGGTTAAAGAAAAAAAATTGGTCGAAGAAAAATCATAGAATTTTGAAAATGAAGTTTTCTCCTTGCACAGCGCGCATTATCTTAAATACAACTAATTTCCACTAGTTTCAAGTCCCATATCTTATTATTTCTGGAAACCATAAATTACGTACAACAATAGGGGGGTAGAAACATTTTGTTACGGTTCGTTACATGGGGGGCGAAGAGGTTCGATTATTTGTTACGTAATTTACGTACGGCCCCTTTCCTAAAACGCATTTTCTCGTTTGCCTGCTTAGTCAAGCTTTGTTTATAAAATTCCGGTGCGGACCGAGATGAGTTCTCTGAAAGAACACATTGTGTGGCATTTATATTACGCATCTACATTTAGAATTAGGCTAATTATATTTCCTGAAGAAGATTAATCAATTCTATCACTTATATCAAGAAAACAATAACAAAAGAGAGAGAGAGAAGGGGAGAGAGAGAGATGGAGAAGGAGAGAGATGGAGAAGGAGAGAGAGATGGAGAAGGAGAGAGAGATGGAGAAGGAGAGAGAGATGGAGAAGGAGAGAGAGAGAGAGATGGGCAAAGAGAGAGACCGAAAGGCTCCTTTCTGTGGGTGAAGAAAAGCGAGCCTCCGGTCTGTGCCATAAGAGACAACGTGCGTGTCACAGGCCTGCGTTACACTATGCAGTCGCGGTTTCATTCAAAGCAGGCGCGACTCCCCATATCGAGGTCTAAGATGTTTACACAACAAAAACTATAGGCATTTGACAACAAATACATACATCAAAAGCCTTGAGTGCGGTGTTACTTTTCAATTTATTAGTTGATGTGGTAATTAAATGGTACGATATTCGAATCTCAGTTTGAATCCACTTTCTGATAAAAATTATGCTTGGGGTTTACTACGTATATTTTTAACTTTGACAGGAATCGCAGGATCATATGCAGAATGGCAAAAAGGGATTATCACACTCCTTCCCGGGTCGAATCAAAAATCCTTTTCCAGGAGGAAAAGTACCGAAGTAACCGAAGTAACGCACCATCTTTCATGAAATAAGGTTATACATTCTTCCTATTTCGCCAGCCAAGGAAAAATCACGCGATCTACCATCACTGCTTCCGGCGAAATAGGTGCGTCCCTTATTGTCCTATTCCAGCATATTTTGCCAGAGCTGAATTTTCAAACATGTTGGAATTCACCTACAATTCTGTGAAATTCACTGCGAATTCTTTAAAATTAACTTCAATTTCTTTGGAATTCTTTAGAATCCCGTCGACAAAAAAACTACGTTGACGATAAAATGTGACCGAAGAGAAAATTAAAATCTGGCATATTTTTCAGGAAGGCAATGCTCGACGTATATTTAATTATTAATAAAATGTAGATACATTCAGAAATATGAGAGAAAACGAAGTTTTCTATTTTTTTCTGATTCTGATTCTGAAACTGATTCTTTTATAAGAGATAAATGGAGTTTTAAAGAAAAAATTAATAATTTTAATGTTCCTAATACACATTCACTCGTTTCACTATATGTTATATCTATGTTCGATAACATTCCCTTGGATTTAGTTTTGAACTTTATAGAAGAAAAATTACAATTACATAAAAATTTAACTAAAATATCAAACTCAGAGATTTTAACAGCTGTCAAAACTGTTTTCAACAATACTGTTTTTTTCATTCAATAACAAATTTTATAAACAAATTTCTGGTTGCCCGATGGGTTCACCTTTATCACCTATTGCATCCAATCTTGTTTTAGAAGATGTTGAAAAAAGAGCCTTATCTAAATTAAGCTTTAAACCACTTCTCTTTAAGCGTTATGTGTATGATATTTTTACTATTGTTCCTACAGATAAAATCAAAGAACTTATTAACACATTCCATAGTATAGAAGAATCTCTACAATTTACTTTGGAAATAGAAAATGGGTCAAAATATCTCAAGTGTGCCACTTTTAAATCGATAGTTCTATTTTCAATCAATGTATACAGTTTTCACTTCAGTTCTTGATCACTTTTTTTTCAAAAATTAATTACTCGCGAACGGTTCATCGAAATTCAATAATTGAGTCGTGAACATTTTTGCTACGAAGTATACTTTACGATCATTTGATGTTATTTGTTTATGTTATCAACAAATTTTATAAACGAATGCATAGTTGGACCATTTATAGATCGAAAGTGATTGTTTTTCTTTGTAATCGTCTTTAAATTACATAAGTGGTCACATTTCGTGAAGAAGAATTGTCATTTCATATTATTTGTTTATTTTATGAACAAGTACATAGCTTAGCTATTTCTAGACAGAAGGTAATCTTTCTCTATTATTTCCTTCAAATGATATCACTGGAAATGTTTTGTGATGTTCTAGAAGAATTAGCTTCCAAGTTGTACTTGTCAATCATTTCAATCATTTCAGGATCCATTTCAAATTCATTCTTGCTAGGTCACTAAACATCATCACTTATGTAATTTGAAGACGATGAGAAAGCAAAACGATCACTTTGTATCTATGAATGGCCAAACTATGCATTTGTTTATACAATTTATTTATAACATAAACAAATAATAACGATTGACAATTCTTTGTCACTAAATATCACCACCTATGTAATTTGAAGACGATTAGAAAGAAAAACGATCACTTTCTATCTATAAATGGTCAAACTATCCATTTTTTTATAAGATTTGTTTACAACATGAACAAATAATATCGATTGACAATTCTTCGTCACTAAGCATCACCACCTACGTAATTTGAAGACGATTAGAAAGAAAAACTATTACTTTCTGTCTCTAAATGACCAAACTATGCTATTGTTTATAAAATTTGTTTATAAAATAAACAAATAATATCGAATGACCAATCTCAATCACTAAATATTACCAGTCATATAATTTGAAGTTAGTAAGAAAGAAAAACGATTACTTTCTTCCAATAAACTCCTAAACTATGAATTTTTTTACATAATTGTCCGTGCTCGACCAGCGCTGGAGGTCGGAGCGCGGCCACAAAAGAATCAATAACTTTTGAACTACTACAAAATACCAACTTTTTTTCCCCCAAAATTTTTGGAAGAGATTGTAGAATCTATTGGAACGTGGAAAGATTCTTTCACAGGCGGAGAAGTTTAATTAATTTTCAATTGTTAAAAAAAAAACGATCATTTGAACAATAACAAAATATTTTTCACCACCGAACAATTTTTTAGCGTAAAGTATACTTCGTAACCAAAATTTTCACGACTCAATTATTGCATTCCGATGAACCGTTCGCGAGTAATTAATTTTTGAAAAAAAAGTGATCAAGAACTTTGATTGTTAATGACTTTTAAAAAAAAATTTTGTTGCAAAAATATTTTAGGGGAGTTATTTTGATATAAAAACGAATTGAAATCTGTATACATTGATTGAAAATAGAACTATCGATTTAAAAGTGGCACACTTGAGATATTTTGACCCAAATAATAATACTCTAAACTTTTTAGATCTGTCTATTAAGAAAACTAATAATAGAAATTTAATTATTAATTGGTTTAAAAAACCGTCATGGTCAGGCCAATATTTGAATTACCTTTAATTGCAAGTTCTATTAAAGAAAGAGTACATGAAATTTACAATAGCTCAATTAAAGATAAAAAAAGCAAAAATGGTTTGAAATTTATAGACAAACTGATTTACGCGTTTCATTACCTTATGTACAAGGGTTATCAGAAAGATTTAAAAATGCGTTAAAAAAGTTTGCTATTAATGTATATTTTAGAAATGATCACATATTAAAAAAATGTTTCACTAACATAAAAGACTCCGAAAAAAATGAGAATATCTCTAATGTTGTTTACCTAATAAAATGTAAAGGATGCAATAAAGTTTATATAGGTGAAACTGGTCGTCGGTTAAAAAATAGAATATCAGAACACAAAAGGGATTGTAGAATTGGTAACTTAAATACAGGCCTCTCACAACATTCTTGGAACTCTGATCATTATTTTGATTTCGATTTCGAAAATACTAAAATTCTCGCTAAAGAAAAAAACTCTTATAAAAGAAAAATTCTAGAATCAATTTTCATAAATAAATATATAAAAGTATCTATTAATTTAAAAACTGAAATTCTTAACATAAATCAATATTATGGGGACGGCGACTGACACTTGCGGCCGCTAGGGTCGCTAGTGCGCCTGGTGATACACAAGACGACGGTTCCAACGGCGGTAACGTCTGCTATTTCGAATTATATCAGTCCTTCATAATGCAGCTTTGAGGTGATTCCTTCATGCTGACTCCACAATGTGTCTTAAGATTTCTACGGATCGTCGATACGCGTACGTTTCTACAGCACTAACGCGTTGTCACCAACTGTCGCAAGTTTCGTTGGTTCACGTTTCATCGTTCCGGCGTTTCAGCGCGCATCTGTCATCTGTCATTATTGGTTTTGTTTTGACGGTTTTTCTGATTTTTATGTTCAGTGATTTATTTAAAAATAAAAATGATAGACAATTAAACACTGTTTACGGTATTCGTCCAGTACGTGCAGCTTGTGGAAATGTATCTAGAATACAAGCGTAGGAGCCCGTCGCGTTTGTGCTGGGTGAAACCCCATCTTCAGGATCATGTGCGGGATGCTTATGGTGGAAACGGATTATTTACCTACTTTTATTATTGCGATCATAAAAAGTTTAGGAAAATGTGTCGAATGACTCCAGAGCAGTTCGATAAGTTGCACGATATAGTGGAAATTCGTCTACAAAAAAGGAGCCTAAGAAGACCATTATCTCCCAGATTTCGATTAGCTGTTACTTTAAAGTGAGTAGTAAATTATTGTGTTTACAAAAAAAATGTTTCTTTATGATGCTCTTTAGGGATCAAACGTTTCATTAGGTTTTATCAGACTTAAATATTCATTATGAAACATTTAAAAGTTTCACAAAAGATGTATGCACTTGAGCACACTTACCGGGTTGTGTTTAGGTTTAGAAAACTTATGAGTCCTGTAATTTTTAAAGAGTTCCGAAAGATGTGGAAAAATCTTTGAATTTTCATTTGCATTTCCTTTTTAAATTCTTAGATAATTAATTTGAAATTTTTAATATTTAAAATTGTTCACATCAAATTTTGAATCCATCAAAATTGTACTTCAAAACTAATTCTTTTATAGATAAACGGCATAAAATATAAAAGGTTCCAAGGTGAATAATGTTAAAGCCTGAAATACCCTAGCACTACAAAATTTTGATGTTTGATCTCCTAGAACTTGTTTTTATGACATTTAAACTGAATTTGAAAATTATTTTGATGAAAAAATTCTTTTTTTTTATTTATTTATTGAAATTTTTTAAGAATTTTAATTTATTAAAATTTATTTAATATTTATCAAAATTTTTTTTTATTTACTTACTGTATTTATTTTACTAAAATTGCAGTACCTATTTAATTTTAACTTAAATTTATGATTATTTCATTAATGCCCAATTTTCATTAATTATGATGAATTTATCAAAGAGATCTCATTTTTATAGTCCTCATAACACTACATTTTTGAACCTCTGAATGTGTCCTAACATATCTCTCAGCTTCTGGAAACGTTATAGCACTCCAAATATATTTATTTAAGAAAATCGAGAAGGATTTAATACTTAAATTGGTAATATTCTGCCTCAAATCAAAATAGTGCGATTTACATGCAGAAGCCATTTCAAATTGTTCAGATTTATTTTGAGTAGGACTAAATTTCCAGAAGCTGAAAGAAATCTTAGATTGTATAATTGTTTGATTGAAAACTTAAAACATTTTGAATTAAAAACTCTCTAAATTCTAGTACAATTCGAGAGGTAATTTCATTTTTAAATCTTCCATTGTACGTTAAAAGCCTTATTTTATTTCTTCATAGTTTTTTGGCTCACGGTGACAGCATCGAGACCACAACGAATTTGTTTCTCATCGGATATTCAACGGTCTATAAC